>JAJOOH010002602.1:0-10231 GCA_029582605.1 Solanum gracilifrons
ATTTGAACCAGATCTAATCGACACTAAAGCACTCATATCAGGTTGACCCCCAAATTTTGTGAGTTTGAGAGATGGATCTTTGACTCTCTCTTTCAATTAACATAGAGTAAGCTTTGTTTAACGAAGGCAAAGGAATCATCATAAGAATTTGACCTCTAGCCTGTTCATATGTCTCATTAAGCCCCATAAGAAACTGCAGTAACTTCTGATTTTGAACAAACAGAATGAAATCTCTTGATTTCTCACAAGCACAACCAGGTACAGGAGTAATACTATCAAATTCAACCCAAAGATCTCTCAATCTAGCAAAGTAGACTGAAATTGAGTTTTTACCTTGATTGATTGACGCAATTTCTTTATGGAGCTGGAAAATTCGTGAACCATCAACTTATCATATCTCTCCTTGAGATCACTCCAAACAGCAGCTGTGTTTGTTGAGTATACAATTCCTCCAAGAAGTTCCTTGGATACACAGTTCATGATCCAAGAAAGTACAATTGCATTGCACCGTTCCCATAGAGCTGTTAGATTAGGGCCAAATCCTTCCTTCACGCAAGTGCCGTCTATGAATCCAAGCTTGTTTCGACCTAGGATCGCGATTCGCATTGCACGACTCCAAACAGAAAAGTTTTCCGCCCCTGTCAGTTGAATCGAGATCAACATTGCACCAGAATTATCAATGGTGCTAAGTAACAGAGGATGATTATGACTGAGTTTCTCTGGCAACTCATTATCGACTGTTGCCATGGCTAATTCGATCATTCAATTCACAGATCTACAGGCTCTGATACCATGTTGGAATTCACCATTGAAGAACAACTCTAGTCAAGCTAAGAGAGAAGAAGAAGAAGAAGCTTTATTAAGCACAATTTTTATTCAACTTTTCTGTATGTCTTTAGCCATCACCATACATGTATTTATATACACTATTTCGTAACTAACTTTTCCTAACTAACTTTCTAACAGATTCTACAACTTACAACCTAACACTTCTAACTGTTACTAATTACAATTTAGCCCCCAATATTTGCTAAGTAACCCTTTCTTTAATAAAGTCATTTATATTTAATGATTCTCCTTCCAAATATGAAATGTTGTCTTGATATATCATTCACATTTTTACAAAAAAAATTCCAGCCCGAAAATTGTAAAACATTTATTATGATATCTAATCTTCATAATTTTTCATGATTAAAGACGATTTTAATTTGCATACACTCTGCATTAGGATCATCAACAAATGTCAAACATGAAGAATACACTGCGAATTTAAGTTGATCTCAAGACACAAACAACGTTTTATTCTTCTAGCTTTTCAGGATTATATACAAGAGGCCGTTCTGATCCTTTGTTAAGACATAGGGAGATGAAGAATAACATTTTACATAACACACAAACAGGGGAACATGAGATAGAGTATTAGCTTCTACTATATGTTATGGGAACATTACATAATTTGGCCAAGCCTTGTGTTATTTGAACTTTTGTGATCAAAAAGAGCGAAGATTAAGGATAAACTGATCACAGATCTTAATCCCAGTAAAGAAACAATGTTGTAGTCACTAAAACCAATGAATATATGAAGTTAAAAGTACATCAAGTCATCAACCAACCTCCTCTTCTGAAGGTGAAAAGAGACATAAGTAATACATGTGATTCAGTAAATTTGACCGTTTGGACCGCAGCTAGACCAGCCAGATCATGCTCCTTGTACTCGAAAACAAGGTACAAACTAGACGACATTCTTGAAGTTACCAAACCTTCAAGTTTGATAACATTGGGATGGTTCAAATTTTTCAACACACGTATTTGCTTTACATACATTGCTATCTGTTCCTTGCCCAATATGAATTCACACATAAACAGGAAAATTGAACCACAAAAGTACAACTACCAAAGCCTATTGTATCAATTCCTTGAAATCCAACCCTAGGCCCTAAAAAATTTGCATTCCTTAGTTTGTACCTAATACAATTAAGAAACATTATTAGACACACATCGTTACAGTACCCCATGAAAACATAGTACATTGCACTAAAACAGTGAAATATATATGAGGCATTAATGAAAAAGAGTGAGTTGATTGACTAAGAAAGTTTCTTGAAGGTATTCGCTCGGTGAGGAGTCCAATATTTTATAGCATCTCTGGCAACAGGAACCAGCCACGACGGCCACCCTTGCTGATTTATCGCAAAAGAGTTTCCCGATGTTCTGAAACTGTAATACTCAGACACTGACTCTGTGCGATTCGGTCCTTCTGCCTCCATCGCTGCTGGCGGTGGAGTTTGAGTGATCTTCACCTCATTCCCCGGAGCCTCAACACCGTACGAAGCAGTCCAATTGTTAGAATCAGTGAAGTAAGTTTAACCAGTCATTTTTGGTGTATATTCAATGTCACCAAAAAAAGGGCTGATGAAAATAACTAGATATTTTGTTAGCATTTATTGCAAGAGTAATGCTGTTTGTCACAACTTAACCGAAAGTTAAGAAAGCCCCTTTGCCTCCATAACCGCCCAACCTTTCCCTCCAAAATCAAAACCACCTTTGACTTGTATTTCTTGTTTTTTCTTCCAACACAACCATTGTACTTTAACTCTATAACTTTCCTTTCTCCTTTACCTATTCTAAGTGAATCTCTCATCTGATTCTAGCTCTTACATTTTTGTTTGGCCATTTTTAATTTAAGACATAATTTTAATAAAATGGATCATAATAATGAGAATAGTCAGTTAAGCCAAATATTGAATAATGTTTTGGGGTTAGATGATGGTGATAGTTTGCTCTCTAATGATAATCAACACGATGACGATTCAAACGGTGGCTATGGTGATGACCCTCATCCATAATTGGATAGTGATTATGAAGATCTTCTGAACTTGCTCCATGAAGAGATGAATATGTCTAATCAAGCGGAGCAAGATGAATCTTTAAGTGTTTCGAGAAGAGAAGAATATGGATATGAGGATGAATGGGCTGAAGATGAAGATGCAAATGGGGACACCTTTACTGACCAACAATATATTCAAGGCCCTGTTGAAGGTATGATTTTTGGCAGTGTTAAATCCGTGTTCGCATTTTACAAAGAACATAGTCGTCTAACTGGATTTGGTGTTATTAAAAAGGGTTCAAACAAAAAAGGTGGTGAAAATGATAGTTATGTGTCATTTGCTTGCAATAAGCCTAGAAAACCAACACCTAGGAAGCTAAGTAAAAGGGTTGATTGCAAAGCAAAAATTAATTGTGCAGTGCTGCCTAATGGTTCATATCAGATTTCAAGAGTTTTGACAGAGCACAATCGTCAATTGAATTCTTTTTTGTCACGTTTTTTTCACTATCACAAATAGTTAAGCAGAACATTGAAGAGAAGTCTGGAAGCTCATGACATTGTAGGAATAAGACCTTCAAATAGCATACGATTCTTGAAAGTCGAAGTTGGTGGTCCTGATAGAATAGGGTGTACTCCTAAAGACTGTAGAAATTACATTGTTCAATAACGGAGAATGAAGACATTGTCCAGGGATGCTGCAACAATATATAAGTTCTTTTTTGATATGCAGATGAAGGATGATGAATTTTTTATGCAATGAATAATAGTGCAAGACTTCGCAATTTGGTATGGGTTCACACACATTGCAATTATGTGTACCTCGAGTTCACTGATGTTATTTGTTTTGATACAACCTACCTTGTGAATCAATGTCGCATGCCATTTGCTTCATTCATAGGTGAGAATAACCACAAACAATCCATTCTTTTGTGCACTTTGATCACAATTGAGGATATTGAGACATACAAGTGTTTGTTTTCTACATGGCTCACAGTCATGGGTAATGCACCTCCAATTGCTATCCCCACAGATAGATGTGAGAGTATCAAGGGATCAATTAGAGAGGTCTTCCAGACAACTATCCATAGATATTGCATTTGACACATCATGACAAAGCTACCTGCAAGGCTAAAGGGTGTGACCGAATATAGGTCTGTCAAAGACGAATTCAAATCCATAATCTTTAATAGCATTATAATAGATAAATTTGAGGAAAAATAGGCTGCACTCATTGAAAAGTATGAGCTGGAAGATCTACATTCGGAAAAGGAAAAATGGGTTCCTATATTTCTCAAGCACTACTTTTGGACTGACATAATGTCAACCAAAAAATGTGAGTCAATGCATGAGTTTTTTGATGGATATATTAATGGATGAAGCTCTAAAGCAAATAATTGAGAAATATGAGATAGCCTTGAGATACAAATTTGAGAAGGAACTACATGCAGAAGTAGACGCAAGAAAGATACATTCGCCACCTGGTAGTGGGTTTGATTGGGAGATGCAGGTGAACTCATTACACCTGAAATATTTATGATATTCCTATCACAGAGCATTTAAAAAGGTTGTATCATTGTGAAATATATAGACATGTTGATTTTGATGCAATGGAGAGAGTTGAGAAGTACTGTGCAACTGATAATTCAATAAGGAGTGATTTTCATGGTAATCAATTTGTTTACACTATGGATTATAGAACATACAACTAATATCTTGAATACAATTGCAAGAACTTTGAAAGTGAAGGGATTGTTTGCTGCCACACATTGAGGACGATGTCTCACAAAAGGATTAAGAAATTTCACGACAAGTATATTTTGCGTCGGTGGAGAAGAGATGTAATCCGTCCACACATAAGATAGTTCTTTCCAGGAGGCTACCCAACAATGACTTATGAGTATAAAAGTACAATTCCTTGAAGGAATGGTTTGGTAGGAACTATGATCTTGTGTGGACAACAACGTTAAATATGTGGACTTCAAAAATCTTTTGAAAGCTCGTTTCAATGCATATTAAGATTAGAATGATGACATGTCCATCCCAAGAGTTGGTGATACTGACTCGAACAATGATGTAACATTCATTAGAAATTCGAGGGAAGTCTGTTTACGTGGAAGACATCAGATGAACAAAAAATAGATTTACACGTGATAACATATTTATGATAGGAGGTAGATGATGGAGTACATCTTATTATGATGCATCTCATGAGGGTGAGACTAAGGTAGGAGGGGTGGTGGGAAATGGGGGAAAGTATGAATGTTAACTATGTTGATGGATTCAATCAGGGCGGTAATAGGGGTTGAAAGTAAGAATAATAGGCCTTCCACTTGATAGGTGATAAGACACCTAATTAATTATATGCTGAGAGATATGATTATTTAAAGTTTACATTTATATGAATTCATGCGAGAACTTAGCCGATAGGAATGCTTTGAACTTGGATTGGTTATTGACGTCCCTTATGACCCCTGATCACTTTAGATACTCTTGATTAACTTGGTAAAAGACCTTAAAATATATGAGCAAGTAGGAAGTCATCCCATTCAAGCTCATATACTTACTACGAATGATTCAAAATTTAAGGGTAGAGTTGCGAGGTGTTATAGAATGATTCGGGTCTTAGCTTAGAAATTTTTGGGCTATTACAGTAACTACCCCTTGAGATCATTCATCCTCGAATGACGGTTGGACTGAGTATGAAAGAAAAAGGGATACTCACTATATTTTTTATTTCTGAACTTGGCTACTAACATAGGCAAAACTTATTCATACTAAGAGTTTGGAACTTTCTATAGCAGATAAGTCACGAACAATATGGGTTTGAACATATTCATGGTCTATCTGAAGTTATTTGACATGAAACAAGTTTATCTGATCATGACATAAGAATAGGACTACTATGCCTTAATCAATACAACTACTATCTTTCAAGCCTAGCAATACCTCTAAACCATGCCCTCCTTTAAGAATACCGTACCTCATTAGCTGCAACTCATAACTACTTAAAGTGTTTATGACCATTCTTACCAAGGTCTAAGTTAAATTACCTGCTCTTATTGTGTTCAAGCCTAACTCTAAATCACAAGGTTCTAAACATAAGGTGATTATACTAATCTAAATCACAAGAGGTTTTATACCTCTATAGGAAATCTTATCCCAAGAATACTACTCCTTACCACCGCATTCAACTAACCTTGAGTCTTAATCAAGAACCACCTAATGCATCATGCATGCATCTATATGTTATCAATACCAAATTCTAGCCTAGTACTATAACCGATCCATGGATTCCTACTAACCAATCCTTATAAGAATTCTTCATTCTCTCGTAACCATTACCAACTGAGATTTCACGCATTACTACCAGGAAATTGACTAATTAGCCTCATCTAACTGTAACTCATCATAAAACCTCATCTCCTTCTTCCTCCATATTTATAACCTTATATGGAATAATCACACCACAACTACCACAATAAGAAACATCAAACCTCTCATATCTATCATCACACAATTACTATTAACAACATCGTTCTCAAAACTAAACAGGATCACTAAAAGAGCTTCAGGGCGAAAGATAGTAAGCATGATTCATTTGAGAATTCTGATATAAGAATATGCATGACATAAAATTATGTTGCTAGCCACTGAGAGTAAATTATGAATTTGCAATACCGAGCATACTATGAGACACAAATTCTTATAGAAAAGGTTCATATCATGAGGTTGATATCCATAACTACATGGAGTAAGATTGAGATCAATGGGCTAACTGCTTTACCCCTCATTTCGGGAACTGAGCACAAATCAATTCTAATATTAGAGGCATATGTTGTAATCACTATACTTTGAGGAATACACTAGATTATGAACGAATTGATATATCACCAAAACTCTTTCTGAACACATCACTATTTGATTCTCCACACTTGACTTTGTTTCTTATCTTATAATCTCCCCCTTAGATCTGAAACTGACACTTTAAAGCTATGTATTTATTCGATCATCTCTAAACTGTCTACATTTGCTTTACTTTAACACTTGGGAAATGCTAATCTCATGGCTACTAGACTCTCTATGTGCAGGTACTAAGATTCATTCTAGGGCTTCATTTTGAAATGCTTATCTTGACCTCTTCTTGCTTCTATAAAAGTCTTTCTATAATTGTCACCCTGATTGGCTTATCAAGCCGTTTAATCTAAATTTTAATAGTTTGACTTTTACTTGTTGGCCTGCTAACACCATCCTTCTAAGTTCATATATACCTAATTGGAGGAAACTTGAACTATATTTAAGAGGCTAATCACTGGCTATATATGATCCCTTCGACCAAACTCTTAAGGCCAATACATAATGCTTAGATCAGCCTACCCCACATTGATAACTCAAATATACTGTCTAGACAGACATAGAAATCATAACCTTAATTAGAACCCCAACTGACTACATATGATCTAGGGTACACTTCTTAATGCTCTTGCTAAACTAATTCCTTAGCCATACTTCATTGCTCTCAGCGAAGAGTCATAATACAACACTTGTACAACTCATATTTATCAAAAAGTAACACCTTAATTCCTCACCTAATTTATGTCAAACTACTAGATCAGATCTCAAAACTAACATCATAACCCTCAGGTTGCCATCCTTTTTATCACGACCCTCATCTCAAATTCAAGCTTTGTGTCTAATACTAGACATATATCAATATAATTTCTCACATACTGAACTTACGTATGACCACTAGTAGAATAAGTGCACCCCAAAGTGATAAACTAGGGCTAGTGAACCCCTTACCTAAGAGACCTCGAAGTTGAACATTGAGGAACCATCTTGTATGGAAAAATAGAAATATGCCGAGGGCCCGACTCAAGCTGAATAGGGAAATCAGTATCACACTCTAGGGGTAGGCCAGATAGGTCGGTAAGAAACACATTTACAAAATCACAAACAATTGGAACTGACTCCATTGGAGGGACCTCCTTACTCACGTAACGCACATAGCCCAAATAAGAGAAACACCTGCAAGCCACTAGCCTCCGGGTTTGGACAAAGGAGTTGAACCCAACCGGTGTGCTACTAATGGAGCCTTGCCACACTACTGGGGGAACACCATACATGTCTAAGGTTACGTTCTTAGAGAAGCAATTTAAAACCACACGTTAGGGGGATAACCAATCTATGCTTATAATCACATCAAAATCAAACATATCTAACAATAAAAGGTCAGCCCGTTTATTACGCCCCTGGATAAAACAAAGCCAAGACCAAAACACCTGATCTACTACTAAATACTCAACCACGGGGGTCGACACACACCCAACGGTTCTGCCATAAGCTCATAACTCATACCCATACGAGATGTATAATACACAGACATATAAGAATAGGTAGAGCCTAGATCAAATAAAGTCGAGACGGACTGATGGCATAAGAAATCATACATTTTATCACATCATTCGATGCCTCATTACTTGCCCTTACTGAAGGTGTATAAAAATGGTCATGTCCACCTCTGCCTGGCCATTAGTGCTACCACCTGACCTGCTTCCTCAGGGACCACCCTGAATACCTCACTGTCCACCCTGACGGTCCTTACGCAGACCTCGACCCTTAGTTGGAGATGATGTTGGCAGAGCTGGTAGAACTTGTGGAGCTACATGGTGAGCTGAAGTACTCCGTCTATGCAAAGGGTAATCTTCGGCCCAATAATCCAACTCTCCACAATCAAAACAACCTGGATATGATCTGCTCCAAGAAGAACGACCATCACGGACTGAGGCACTAGCTTGTGACCTATGACACTCTGACTAGAACTCTCCTTACTCTGGCTATACCGGTCACACTTTGAACTTTGCAATAAGGTCTGAATAGGCCGACTAGGATGACCCTACTGGAAGCGCTACCTAGTCTTATTATGTGCATCTCTGGCCCTGGAATGGGACCCTCTGTACCTACCCTTATATCTAGTTCTCTTGTCGATGCCCCCTTGGGAATCACTACAGAGAAGCTCAATGGTGCAGACCTATGGCTAGCAACAGGATCAAAATCGGGACTACCGGATCGGGATGGACCGGAACAGGAACGGAACCGGGCACCACGGGCTGAAACCGAACCGAAACTGGTAATTCTGGAAAAAAATCAGTGTACCCGTCCCGGACCGGATCGGAAATCGGGTCCCAACTGTTATAATTTTAAAAAAAAATTATTAAAATTAAAAAATTAGGAACATTACTCAAATAATATTAAAACTCTTATAATTTTATTAGAAGCAAAAAAATTTAAACTTTTAAAGTTTTAAATACAAACTTTCAAAGTTTAAAAGTATAAAAATTTAAATTTCACAATTTAAAAGTTTGAAAATTTAAATTCAAACTATAAAACTATAAAAGTTTAAATTTCACACTTTAAAAGTTTGAAAATTTAAATTCAAACTTTAAAACTATAAAAGTTTAAATTTCACCCTTGAAAAGTTTGAAAATTTAAATTCAAAGTTCAAACAATGGTTGTTTGAACTCCATAAATTAGTGATCGAATTAACTATGGTTGTTTTACCCTTGTCAACATTTTTTTTACCGGAATTCATAATCAAATATAAAAAAGTGAGTAAATTATATATAATACGAAAATGTAATGCAAAATTTTAAATAAATAAATAAGTAGAGACTAGAGACTAATTACTCACAAAATAAATAATTAAATGCAAACATATATATAACTAATTGAAAAGTGAGTTGGAACGAATGTAGCAAACGTCTACTTAAAAAAGTAGATGTGTATGACCGGAAGCCGAAAATTGAAAATTTAATTTTGAAGCTCCAATTTCCAAAGACCAAATTCGTAATTTTAACGAGAACAAGAGAATTTAGAGAGTAGAGAGTAGAGAGAGTAGAAGATATTTTTGTGAGTAAAAAGAATGAAAGATTAGGGGTATTTATAGTTAAAAACAAGGATGAAAATGTAGTTTTAAGAAGATTGGGGTATTAAAAAAAGTTTGGAGGACTACCGGACCGGGACGGACCGTAACCGTAACGGAACCGGATACCACGGGCCAAAACCGGTAATTCCGGAAAAAAATCAGTGTACCCGTCACGGACCGGTACCGAACCGGACCGCAAAACCGGGTCCCAACTGTTATATTTAAAAAAATTTTTTATTAAAATTAAAAAATTAGGAACATTACTCAATTAATATTAAAAATCTTATAATTTTATTAGAAGCAAAAAAATTTATACTTTTAAAGTTATAAATACAAACTTTCAAACTTTAAAAGTATAAAAGTTTAAATTTCACAATTTAAAACTTTGAAAATTTAAATTCAAACTTTAAAACTATAAAACTATAAAAGTTTAAATTTCACACTTTAAAAGTTTGAAAATTTAAATTCAAACTTTAAAACTA
>JAJOOH010002603.1:0-23446 GCA_029582605.1 Solanum gracilifrons
TAACATGAAGTAATCACATCATAATTAATGATACTTAAAACTCATTAAGGAATTAACGACTCAACACTAGCTGCCCTGAACATGCATGAAACATCACAGTGTTGCACAACTCAAAAGATATTATTCATAATGTGCATTTATTCATGAAGGAAACACCAACTCCACTCAACATGTTCAATGCAATACAAAGAAGTAGGAACTACATCTACAAATTCATTATGCATGAAATTCTCATTACTTGTCACATTCGAGGAGGAACTACCATCTCCTAACTAAAACATGACAAAATATTCTTCTCATGAAGTACAATAGGCAACTCTTACTCAAAGCACCACAACATGAGGGAAACAATTCACATAAAATCATTTTATTTCAAAAAACAAGTTTTCAGAACATGCATTGTATAAAAAAGTAATGGCAACATATAAGCACATAACAACAATATTGGCTAGGCATACCATCTCCCTCTTTGGAGTGAACCTATACCATCATTTCTAAACATCATTAATCACATAGTCATAGGAAGTATTACATTTTCTCATTAAAAGAAACTCAACACAACCAACATGGAGCTCAAGAGACATTTCATCAAAACACAACCAAGCATGTTCATCACACCATCTCATGAAGTCAAATATGCCATCACTATACTAGAATGCACAACAACATGAGGAACATGTAAATCATGAAACATCCATTTTATACAAAGTAAGAATCTTTGAAAACCATGCATGACATAAGGAGATCATGGAAATTTCTAAACCACACATGACCCCTAGGTATACAACCAACCTAAAAAGGAACTCTTTGTCTCAAGCTAGGATATGAATATAAGAAAAGATGAGAATATTGGGACTCCCAATCAATGTTGCTACTCAAGCAAATGATCCCCCCCCCCCCCCTCCCCATCTTGGGAATAAGCCCCTTCTACAAAAATAAACCCTCTAATACAACTCCTTTCAAATAAACCTAAAGCATTACCAAGACTCATTGTAACCTTACCGGGCTCTAAAACTAATAGAGGTCTAATAATCATGCATCCAAACCCTACCAAGGTTAACAAAAGTTACTCTATGGGACAAGGAAATTATAGGACAGACAAAGCATCCAAGACTCCAAAATCAAGAAATGGGTCGAGGAGAATTTATCATCTTAGGATAGAGAAAGAATGGAAGGGAACATAAAGATATTGTGACATCTCATTGGCCCTTGGCCTCCCAATTAAGCACCTTCGACTAACACCTTTACTAAAATACAACTCCTCAACATTTTCATGGAAGCACTTTCTTACTCTTCTATTTCTCGACTCGCCGGTCTAAGATCTTAATTGGTACTTCCAAATTAGAGAGGTTCTCATCTAAGAATTCTTGCTCTCAAGCAGCCTTACCAACACCACTCAAAGCCTCATATGAGCCTACCAAACTGGGTCAAACTTCTCTAACTCACTAAACCTCATAAGGTGAGATCATCAAACAAGCCTAATTCATGCACATCAAGGACACTCAATGACTTTACCATCTAAGCACATTATCCCCTACTTGGGTTAAGCCTATACAAGTTCTTTACAACATCACTTCCTTCAAATCCAATGTCGGAGCAAGTCATAACTAAACCATCATACTCAACACACAATATGTTTCTAAACCATGGAGGATTACACTTTTATCCCTTCTTTTTAAAGGAGTTACTCACTCAACTCCTCTAGGCATCAATTAACACCACTAGTCATCAAAAATCCAACACATCACAAAACTTATTATGGCTAAGTTGGGTTATACCAAAAACCACATACGACCAAAATTAACCCCATGAGTACTAAGGTCAACACAAAAGATCATCGTATCCAATTTATCAAGTCACAAAAGACAATTATTATCGGAATAGAGGTAAGCATATAACACATACCGGTAGCAACATCAGGAGGATATTCGTGTTCACTTCTAGCTTGAAGAGCATCGGTCCTAATTTTCTTCATCTCACTTCCTCTTGCCGAAAGAACCGGGCAATTTCTCAATAGGTGGTCACTTCCACCACAACCATAACCACTCTTTGTCCCAGCTAGGCACTTACCATTATCCTTTTTTCCACACCTATCACAAGTAGGTCTGATTGCACATGATCCACCACCACTCACTCCTTGAGATTTTGGGGTAGACACCTTCTTTTTGTTAAACTCAGGGGAAATATTGGAAGAGCTTTGACCATGAGGTCCTTCTTGTGAGGAGTTGTCATTTTCAAGCTTATACCTCTTTGTTCCTCTAGACCTCTCTTCAAGTTTATCCTTTTCAAATCGTAGAGCATGAATTACAAGACAAACCATATCCATCTGATTCTCAAGCATAACCATACCATATTTTTTTGCTATCAAGTTGGATACCCCCGACACAAACTTAATCATCTCCATCTTAGGGTTTTGGCCGCTATGGATGGAGCGTATCTTGACAACCTAGAGAACACTCACGCATACTCCTCAACACTCAGCCTACCTTGACAAAGGTTAACAAACTCAAGTATCTTAGCCTCTCTCAACTATAAAGGGAAAAACCTATCAATGAACCCATTCTTAAATCTTTCCCATTCCATGGAACTTGCTTCTACCGGCCACGCTCCTTTCCATTGATTAAACAACATTAGGGAAACATCGGTTAGTTGGTAAGAGGGAAATTTTTCCTTCTCTACCGGTGTTACTCCTACAAAGTCAAACACCTTAGAGACCTCCTCTATAAACTCAAGAAGATCTTCTTTCGTCTTTGACCCATAGAAATCTAGAATTTCTATCCCGGCTTAAGTCAACCAATGAAAACCATACCTAATCGTCTTATTTGACATTAAGTCAATAGGAACTTAAGGATCTTGAGGAGAAGCTCCTTGATCATTATAGTCTCCTTCAAATCCACCAGTGCAAGCTCCTTTAGTAGTCATATCTTGTAGATCACCAGATAGGCATTATAAGAAAAACCCTATGAGGTTAGCTCTATCACACGACTGGAATGAAAAAGTGAAGTTTTTCCTAACATCCGATAGTCTCTTATTCATACGTGCAGCGCGCTTCACATTTATGAACAAGACTCTAATAGATGTGGTTTGAGACATCCTAAAAAAACCATCCGATAAACCTTATTCTCTGATACCACGCTTGTCACTCCCCGAGAGCAACCCCTACATGTTACCGGCGTACTTGACCCCGAAGGGGTCGCATACAAGCCTCATAGCATTCATGAACATTAAAGCATAGGAAGAATAAAGCGGAATTAAAATTTTTCTTACAATCAAAGTCTTTTATAAAATGAAAGAGAGTCTATGCCACTATGTCTCAAACCATCTATTATACTTAGGATAAAAGTCTTGAAAATACAAACTTAGGGACGCGGACCTCACAAAAGTCTAAAAATATAAAACTAAAGACATTAGAGGACATGTGGTTGAGCCCTCGAATACAGTGATGCATGACCAATCTTTTACTTCTTGATCTCCTATGAACCTAGCTACGAGGATGAAATCCAATATCTCCACAGCCTACACTTGTAAAAAATATAGAAGAATGGGGTTAGCACAAAAGTACTAAGTATAGAAGCCATGCACAAAATCACTAAAACATGCATAAAAGGGACATTTAATTAGAAATCATGTCATATGCCATTTTTTAACATCATCTTTGAAATGGTTGGAGAATGCAACAAATTTGACAACTCACATACATTTCAATATAACAAAGGAGATATCAATGTAATACCAAGCATAGTCTCCAATCTCACCATGATACAAATCCCAATAGTCACAATATATGGCCTCCAATCACAATAATAGAAAGACAAATACCAAGATCATTTCATCGTGAAGCAATCATCACACAAACGACCTCTAAGAAACACTTGTGCAATGTATGGTAACTAAATTGCATTTACATTATTCAAGACAAGCTAAGATCACATTTATACTCATTTTATAGTAAAACCATTACCTTAGTAACCCCGAAAGAACACTTGTGCAATGTGTGGTTAGCATCCTATAATACCAACCCTACTAATTACTCCTTTGAAGCTACCTTAGTCATGAACTTCATCTTTAGACCTCATTATATTCAATATTTACAACTATGGAAATAGACATGTATATTACTTGAATTGTAAGGGCAGTCATTCATAACAACAATCCATTCAATTTACATGCATGCATTCAAATCTCGTCAAAATGCAAAGGAACCGTCCTATGACATCCTACTAAGTCTACTTGTGCAATGTGGAAGTGAAGTTCCATACCCCCACTCCTACTAAGTAAAATCACCAAGAAGTCATAGTATAGTTCGTGTGTCATTCATTATCTTTATTATTTAGGGAAAAGTAGCCATAAACGACATAGACCATGTGAGCTACATGGAATCCAGTGTCTGTAACCCTACACCAAGAAAGGTGTTTTACTTGTCTAAGGTAGAACTTAAATTTGTAGCTATAAGGTTGACCCACTAGCTTAGGTCCTATGTTGGCACATAGTTATATGATAGGGAGATTGATTGTAGAAACCCGCCCTATTGCATTGGCGGAGAGGCTCCCATCTCACGAATTTCTTAGTGGATGACCCTCGCTATTGCATTGGCGGGAGGGACTTTACCTCAAAGTCCATATACATTCGGTTATAAGCATTATTTCACAAATTATACGTCATTAGTCGCGAATTGTATTTATATGAGTGAAGGAGTAATTTACCCTTCATTCAATACAATTTATAAAATAGCTCAAGGATTCATTAAAGGTAAGAATGTACTTTCAACTTTAGAATCATAATTAGTATGTGAGGATAACTTTCACACCAAGATCATATGTTCTCATGAGAATGGACTTTCAATTAACACAATAGGATCAATATGATTTATGAATATTTCATGCATAATAATGTGTAAACATGCATATGAGGACAATACTTTCAATTGACACCATTGATACATCATGATCATGTTTATGCATGGAGTGTGTGTGTTTAATTTTGCTTGCAATGACACAACAACAACATTATCATCATCCTAGGAAATGTATTCAATATCAAGTGTAAGGGTAAAGGGAGAATAGACCTTCAACAATACCACATTATACACATTTCTCAATATGCATAAACTTTCACAATGTGCCTCTCAAGGGCTATGGACTAACTCATCCCAACATATAGCAATAGCACAATATATAAGGGAATACAATGATCCAACAACTCATTAATACACTAATCACATCATGATTGGCACATTATAGTTCAAGTTTACACAAACCTGCATTTAATATCATGATCAAGTCAATTCATGGTTAGAAGTATTACCCTAAACCAATTCAAGTCTAGGTCATCTAATCTAAGGCATTACATGAAGAAACGCATCATTTTTGGAGGATCATATTTAGACCCTCTATTTTCCTTTTTCATGACATAACCCTAGAATCTTAGGTTAATCAAGAATACATGTAGAATTATACTAACATCAAGTAATCACATCATAATTAAACACCTCCACCTTTCAAGTGGATCAACAAGTTAATATACAATCTTGATCAACATATAAAACCCTAGTAAATTACCTTTCAAGGCTAGAAATTAAGATCAACCCTAACTTCTATAATTACTATACTAGATAGAGATATATCATGATTCTATAACATAATAAACATAAACATAATCAGTTATTAAGCTTCAATGATCAATCAAGTCACACCTTAGTTCACAATTTAGGGAAAAGGGGAGATCATGGGTCCAAGGGATATTTTCACTAAAATCCATCAATAATCCATTAATCCAACCATATATCATCTTAAACAAACATAATAAAACCATAATTAATCAATTGAATTCGTTTTGGAAGAAGACCCATGACTAGATTTGAAAACCCTAGAATTGGGGAATTTGAAAACATAGTTGAAGGGGCTTCTTTGTTATAGCTAACCAATAATGAAGAACTCACATACATTAGCTAAGAATCTCCAAGAGATTTGGGGAAGAACCTTTGGAATACACAAACCCTAGCTTCAATGGCTCCTTTCTTCTTCTTCTTTCTTAATGGAGGATTTCTAGTGACAGAAATATTTGAGAGGAGAAGGGTCTTCTTTTATTTCTTTGAAAAGTGACTTCATAAAAGGGATTTCAAGTCCAAAAGGGTTATCTACTTGTAGGGAAAGTAATAAAAGAATATGGACACAACTTTGGGAAAGAATTAAGGACCCATAAGGTTTTTAACTTAAAATTTGCTAGCCAGCACGACTTTGCTCACCCTTTGGAACCTTGGGATCGCCAAGTGCATTAGGCGACTCGCCTAATGGCCCTTGGCTAGCCCATTTTTTCCACCCTAACAGTGCTTCACTAATTCAGGCATAACTTTTTGCCCCGAGATCGAAATTGGGCAAACTCGGTGGCGTTGGAAAGAGGACTCAGAAACCTTTAATTGGATAGGTAATGGCCCACCTAATTTGTTTTGAGCTAAGAGATATCATCATTTGAAGTTGAGCCTACAAGTTGTAACTTAAAAATCTACCCCTTGCCCATCTAAGCTCGCCCTTTGGAACCTTGGGCTCGCCAAGTGCACTAGGCGACTAGCCAAGTGCTCCCTTGGCTCACCCTTTGTTCCAATAAGCTCACTAAAAAGGTTGGTCGTTGGGCGATGGAGGGGTGTCAAAGAGTGACACGCCAACCAGGTTAGCGAGCAACCATTTAGCTCACCATTTGGTCCAGCATCTTGGACAAATGGGTAGTGAACTAGGCGATGCAGTGGGAGCAATGGGTGATTCACCAACCGGCTTGGCGAACTTCAACTTAGCTTGCCCATTGTTCCAGAACTATGGCTAATAGGGCAGTCCCTTAGGCGATCAAAAGGTCACAAGGGCGACTCTCCCAATCCTTTGGACGATCAAGCGGCCCATCGCCAAAAGGCTCCATAAAGTAACAAGGTTTGTACCACCCTATCTTTCTAGTTTAGGTCCTAGCTTGCACCCTAGGCTCCTTCCTCACCCCATTTAAGTTCTAAAGCAGCCTAGACACCAAATCAAAGTCACTCTAACCCGAACGTCAAGGCTCTAGTTCATCCTATCCTTTTTCAGGTCGTTACATAAAAATTGGCGTCCTCTCCTATGATTGGGTCCTACGGCCCGTAGAATCTTCTACAAGTCTGATAACGCCCAACTACAATTCATCCAATTCTAAGTGTATGTGGTCGCTAACAAGTATAAACCCAACTAAGAGTTGGGATTGATCCCACAGGGAGTGATAGGATAGAGAATTCAATCAAGAAGTCAAAATGTGTCCTAATCATTTGTAGAAGTAAAGGTTCTGTAACATGAAAACAAATCACAAAGTTTCAACGATTATGTCAAGGCTACCCAGTAGATGTAACAAGGGACCTAGGATCACTAGTGACCCCAAGCTAACCTTGAGTCTGGCATATCACAATCATACTAATAGAAAACAAAGATAAGAGGAAACATATTGTGTCTAAAATTAAGGCCTACAAATGAAGATAAATCTGAACATGTCAAGGGGAAACAACCCCAAACAACTGAATACTGACTCTATGTCTGAAAGCCTCTACTACTGATGAGTTGTTGGGGCAAGTCGCCAGCTAACTCTAAGAATAATGAAAAGAATGTTATTAACTAAATAAACCAAGCATATTGAAATGTCCTCGAACTATGAGGACTCACCACTGAAGCTGTTGAATGTAAGTTGAGAGTCGAACTAAGCGAGATCTGGATGCTGAGTGCCTGAACGTACATGATGTAGCGAAAGTATACCTCAACATTTTGAATGTACAGAGCATGTAGGCTATAGAGACTACGATGAAACAATTTGAATGTACAAGATAATAATGAATGTGGAAATAGATTGTACAGAAGCTTAACTGAAATCTGGGCTAAATGCAATGACCAAGCACTAATCATGTAACTAATTAATATGCTAAATAGAATGCTGAAGTGAATGCTACTAACATTTTCAATGCAATAAAAGTATTACTGTGGGAGCTACTATTAGTCGATATAAACCATGTGAGCTAAACGTGGAGTCCGATGTATACGCCCCATCCAGAGGACCCAATATAACCTGCCAGGGGTATAAAAGCATGATTGTGGCATCATAACTAAAACTGATGCCCAACAGAGGGACTTCTAAATGTACTTTGGCACGTAGTTCTGGGACTGTGAGGGTATGCTGAACCCTAGTCCAACTCGGCGCTTAGTCTACTCCCAACTGAATGAAAAACTAAAATGCATTAAACTATTAAATAGCTCAAAATGTTGGCATGCTATCTAGGAATGCACATAATTATATTGAAAGTTATGGAATTCAATTTATAAGCATGATTTTCCGACTGATCCGCCTAGCAAGTATAATTCATGAGTTAATAGTTGATACAAGCTACATTTCTAAATTCTATACGTGCAAATTACACTAAATCACCAAGAATCATGCTATTTAGATCATGCGAACTATAACAGCTAAAATCACAATAAATATTAAAAATCTGGAAACCCTAGGTCTAAACAATTTATGAGAAATCAAAGAAACTGACTAAATTCTAGAAACCTAATGGGTGAAATTAACCCACTAGTGAAGTCCTACATACTTGGTGACTAAATCTACAGAAAAATCCTTTGGATTTTGGGGTTGAACTTCGAAGAATACTCCTGCTTGTTCTTAGGAGAAGCGGTAGATTTTTCCTCTTCTTTTCACTCTAAGTTGGGTGATTTCTGGATAATGAGGATTCTGGGTATTATCTGACTAGATTATTAGGCTTAGACTGAGTAAAACCACGCAGTTTAGGCATCAAACGATGTAGTTTAAGTGCCCAATACATACACGAAAATACCAATGCGACCCTGACTCAAATGCTGCTGAAGTGGCTTCAAGACAGGCTTCACGGGCCATCTAAAGCATCATGGCCCGTCAAGTGGATCATGAAGATTCTCTATCGATAGGGCTTCACTAAAACGAGCATAATCTTTTACTCTGGGTTCAAAATTAGGTAAACTTTGTGGAGTTGGAAAGAGGACTCAAAGAATTTTAATTTGATAGGTCGTGGGTCACTAAATCATTTCGTGCTGAAAGATATGATCGTTTGAAGTAGACACAAACCTCAAAGTCTGTCAAGCCTCTTTCACGAGCCACTTAACGGCTCGTGTGAAGGTCCACAGACTGTCCAATGGTATGTGTTCCTTAACAGTAGCCATGGTGGTTTTGTGTCCCCTTCACGGGCCACTTTACGGCCCATGTGGAGCTCCACAGACCGTTTAGTGGTCCGTGGTCTTTCACCTTTTGTTGGGTGCCCAACCATGAGCAGGGTGACAGGTCGTGTCCTCTTCACGGCCCGTGGACCCCCTCCGTGGTTTGCCTTTATATTTTTCAATCTTAGTTATGATTTTTGAGGTGTTACAGATTACTATTAAATGGGGGGAGGGGGTATTTTAGTAACCAATTAATGACAAAGTATACTTAACACGGGAAGTAAACAATTAGCGGTTGAATCTTAGGAATGTGATCATTCGAATGCTAATTTCACATAATGGGTAGTAACTAGTTGCTTCAAATTTGTTGAATATCAATGGGTAGGCTAGGTTATGAATACACTAATCATCTCTCAATCAACTATTGCCTTTCAAGCGGGTTCTCTTGAACCTCAACAAGCTTAACACTTCCGAACAACCCAATTATTTAATTAACCCACTCTTTCAAGCAGGGTTTGTAAAGACGCAATCAAACCAACTTTCTCAAGCTAGATTTTACAGATGCACTCAATACAACTACCAACCAATCATTCTACTCCATTACCTGCTTCTCAAACAGGCATAGAGAACTAAGCTAAAATTGAATTTTCAACTTCAGTTCATCAATTAAAAGAACAACAAATAGTTGAACCCACTTCAAACCAATATTAAAATCAACAATTAATAACACCCATTAGCTAATTAATGTATTCGACTACATGATCACACCCGTAAGGTCAGAGGTTTTCGCTAAACATAGTAAAAAGCAAGAAATCATTAGCAACAAGGTTTTTCATCTAAATTGCTAAGGTTCTACAATACCCATATGTTGAAATCGAAACTAAAATCTTACAATCTTTAAATCTAAATCCCAAACTTCTTCAAGAATTCTTAACAATGGGGAAAATGTAAAAACTATCAAAGACTCAAAATTACACAGTGTGGGAACACCTTTTCTTCTTTTTAAAATTGTATTTATACGTTCCCAAAAATTTAGCACGTAGTTAACTCAGTGATGTAAGTCAGGATCGCTGACCCATTCAGTGATCCGCCAAATTTCTCTTCTCCTGACCTTTCAGCTTGGTTTCTCCATCAAATTGTTCTGGAAATTTTGGCGAGCCTGATCATTGTCGCCGATCCATTCGGCGCATAACTAAACCTCTATTTTGCTCACCAAGTTTGTTTGGTCCATGGGCTAATTCGCTAGAACTTTAGGCTAGCTCGAGGCCTACTCGGCAAGTCACCAATTGGCTTTTGCGAGCTCCAGTTTCTCCTTTCTTCAGTTTTCCAACTTTTTCGCTCTTTATTGCAACACAATGTCCTTGCCTCAGTCTTAAGCCTTCATTGCTACATATCAACATCTTAACATCAGCTATGAGCATAAAATAGGCATTGAAGACACTAAATGAGTTGAAATTCTTGACTCATCAGGGCCATATGAACTCTATTGTAGGATCAAATTAGTGTTATTCCTGCAAATTATTTTTAGGTTTCATAGTTTTTCTTTTAGTTTACTCGCTTTATTTTGGCGCTTCTAAGGTACCAATGATGTCTCCACAAGTACAATACCAAGAAGAGGGTGAAAGTCCATTACGTCTTTATCTCGGTCCAGAACTTCATCTAAATATCAACTGGGCGAAAAACCTATTGATGATGAAAGTGGGTCAGAATAAAACCCCAGCATGGGAGATGACTGGTGAAGAACCCTGGACCACTCAGAAAAAAATAAGACAAATGGAGATAGTTGTAACGACCCGAGAGCACACCCTAGTCGTTACCGGCATATTCGACCTCTCGGAGGTCTTATACAAGCCCTTAGCATTCGTCATAGCATTTATCACAGAAAAATAGTGGAAAATTTAAAACTTTTTCATAATATAACACAAGACATAAAAGTCACCTCATTAAACCTTTAATACAAAAATTGGAGTACTACGTCTCAAGGTAGCTATCTTAAAACATGACTACAACACAAGAGGGACACAACCCTTACAATACAAAAGAAACTACTATCTAGTACATAGAACTTAAGGAAACTCTTTAACATAAAGGTCCTTGAATCTTTAAGGACACACCCGAACTTGGGAATAGTAAGACAAGCTCATCAATTCTAGGAAAGACCCTTTAGTCACCATCACCTACACTTGGTGTAAAAATATGAAGAAGAATGTTGTTAGTATAAGAATGCACTAAGTATGATAACCATGCAAAACATACTCTTAAAAGGACATTTATTTGGAAACCATGCATCATGCCTTTTTAGAGAAACTTCAAGAACATTTAGTACATTAGGCACAACATAAACCACATACATCATCATACAGATCGAACCCATTCATAATTGTGCATAGAGCCACTTATAACATTGTAGGCACATTCAATGCATACAATACATTACCTTCCTCTTTATCTTAACTCCTTTCCTCAAGCAACCCTTAGGGAATACTTGGTGCAATGTATCACCTTAAGGTTACCAAGGGTTAACTTACATATAGCCTTCATCAATCTAACCACATATATTCATAGAATCATAAGCACACAATAAGACATAGTCTTCACATAGGAACCATCAACTAAGGCAACCCCCAAGTCACACTAGTGCAATGTGCAGGTAGCATCCCATAATACTACTCACACCAAGTGTTCCTAGGAAGCCACAGAACATCATATTCAACAAGTCATAACATCTTCATTTGACATTAGAAATAAGACCAACATACTTCATAACATCATATAAGAACTCATTCCTTTACTACATCATTAGTCATAACCTATTTAGTTCATATCATAGGTAAACCACTCTCATAACCCCTTCCCAAGCTCACTTGTGTAATGTACACATGGAGTCTCATACCCCCACATATACTAAGCAAACCCATTAAGAAGTCATAAGTGCAATTCACATGCATAATCACACTTCATCTCTTAACATAAGTAAAGTCAACCTTAACATTCTTTCATGTTAACATACATAGCCATAGTCTTCATTACATAAAGAACCTAATCATAACCTCCCTTAGAGTCCACTTGTGCAATGCATAAGTAGGATCCATAGTCCTACCTACACTAAGTAACTCTTCAAGAAATCATGACTAGAGTTCATATTCTTATCTTAGTTCATTTCTTAACTTTCGGGAGACATTGCCATAACTGACATAGACCATGTGAGCTACATGGAATCCGGTGTTCTACTCCCACACCAAAAAGAGAGGGTACTACTTGCCAAAGTAGGACCTACATAGATAATAGCTATCTAGTGGATCCACTAAGCTAAGACCTGTGGGGGCACGTAGTTATGGAAAAAGAAGATTGCTACTAGAAACCTTGACTTACTAGGTGTGGAGGTTTCCATCTCATGAGACAACATCTATGTTGGTAACACAGACTTGCTAAATGTTAAAGTTTCTTCTGGGAAGCCAGACTTGCTAAACGTGAAGCCCCCACTCTCATTTTTCATGTTCACTCGGTGCTAAGCTCCAACTCCCTTTTTAAACATCTTTAAGCCTTTATTTAACATTAGTTCATAAAGTAGGATTTAGGGACTTAATCCCTCATATCATATAGCTCAAAGGTTTCAAAGATGAGAATGACCTTTCATCATAGAACCTACATTATGTGAGAATGACCTTTCACATAATTATACCATATTCATAACATAGTCTAGTTTAGAGTACAATTGAGAAAACCTTTCAATAGACTCACTTTCACTAGATTATCATAAACCTTATTCATTTATTCATGTGTATGTACATATGTGAGAAAGCCTTTCACATAAACACCTTTATACAACACATATTCATACCTTGTTAATCATACACTTTGCATGCATAATAAGATATAAGGGTGCATATAAGAGTTCACCTTTCAATAGACACCATAACACATCATATTCATAGCTATACATGTAGAGTGTGTGTGCTAGCATTGAGGATTTCATACATAACCTTCATAGCATAACTTCATAAACATATGCATCATAATCATCAATTCACTCCACATCTATTGTATTCAAGGCCATGATCCCAACATGCATAGATAAAAAAGACGTGAACACCTCCACCATAAGTAGATCAAACCACACAACATCAATTCTCATACTATAGACTAGAAGTTAGGTCAACTTACCAATTCTCCAAGCCATGATCACCATGGATCAATCCTCAACAATTCATAATCAATTGAAAGAGGTAGCAATAGGAATCAACAATGTAATTCAATATCATAAACATAGTCTAAGTACAATTCCATAAACAAAGGGATCAACCCATAACTTTGCCCATAAGGCCATAATCCTCAACTAATCAATATACCAACAATTCAACATAAATAAGTATAGATAATCATAAGAAACATCAATACAATCTAATCTACACATAATTTTACCAATAGAGATCATATTTACAAAGACCCACATCATAGGCCAATTTTTGAGAATTTGGGGATCATGGGCTCTTCAAGAATTCCTTTGAAGATTGTCTTAAAAACATTAATTCCACATTAATTCATCAATAGAATGATTTAGAAAATCGTTTTACAAGGAACCCATGTTTAGATTGAAAATTGGGAATTTTGGTCTTTGAATCACTTTTGAAAATCTTTGATAGAACTCCTTGAATGAGAGGTTATTCAAGAATCAAGAGTCACCATACCTTAACTATTGAAGACCCATGAAATTGAACAAGAAATCAGTTGAAAACCAATCTTCTAGCTTGAGCTTCATCAAGGTCTTCAATGGAGATTTTGAGAAAATCTATTTTGAAAGGGAAGAGTCAATTTGAAGAATGGGGTCTAATTCTAGGTTTTGGGGTTTCAACCAACTTAAAATACCCTAAAATAGGTAGAATAACCGTTTATAATAATTCCCCAAAGTACCCAAACTACCCCTCACTTAGTTTGACCTTTTAAACAAGTCAAACTTGAGTTTTATTTTTACAGATTTCGTCGGGAAACAAGTTCGCGACGCGGAGGTGTTCCCACAAGTTTTCATAAATTAAATTACGAGACAGTAGAGTCTACGATGTGTCCGCGACACGGACCAAACTTTTGGCCCTTGGTGGATCTAGTCTACGACGCGGACATGCTCCCTCCAAGCACAACTTCAAGCTGCCTTGGCAGTTTCCTTGACCAAGGTTGGGGTCCTCCTCGGGGACCCTTAGGGTGGCCCCCGGGGTGTCGTATCCGAACGTTTTGATCCTAAAAACATTTATTAAGAAACTAGGGTCACCTCCACTCATTTTAGGCACCAAATAACGCATAAAAACAGGAACAACATACTAGAACACACCAACACGTAAAAGACTAGTTTCCGAATGTCTTGGTCGTCCCTTGATGTTTGACTTCCAAACTCTTTAAAATTGACTTAAAAGGCTATTCTTCATTATTTTGAGAAGTTATAAATGCATAAAACCCATGTGAGGCTCTACTTTATCCTACTTTATTTTGATGGTCATTACAATTGTATCGAACGCAGTCAGCCTAGTCAGAACCCCATATGGATCGATTTCCCAATCTGAAGATGGAGTTATTAATAGAGCGAGGAGAGTATTTCATAGGCAGAGTCGGAATCCGGCTCACAGTCTGAGCCTAGCTCTGGGTCACAATCAGGCTTAGAGTCTGCCTCTGACTCATCTAAGTCCGACAACAAAAAGGCGCCACCTACGAAACCCTCCAAGCCAGTGCAAGTTTCTGGCGATCCAAAGAAGTGGTGCATCGTGGGAATGTTTGATATTTACCTAGAAGCCATCCGCATAATACCTACATAAGAACGCAAGGCCTATTACGGAGGAGCCACGGGTACTTACCAGGAGTCTTCACACTGCACAGGCCAAACATGCCTTATTCAAGAGGCACATATGTAAATAGATGGCAGATCCATAGGGAAAGTATAGTGCATTCATGGTCCACAAACTTTATGCTTCATGTAAAAATAGTGAAGAAGGCCTTGCCCCTGAAGGCCAAAGAGCTTGATCAGCCCCCACTTTTGACTACTTTGGTATGGGACATTTTTGTTGATTTGTCCAATCATACAATCTTCCAGTTCATATATGGACCATCGTAGGAGCTTCCCATATCTACGGTGCATTTTGATCATCGGATGCAAGTAGTCCAGAACAAAGTGGAAATGAGGGAAGCGGCTTAGAAAGAAGATTTGTTGTTGACGCTGATTGGGTTCATGAATTTTCAGCCTTATTTTCGCAACAAAGTTTGAGTGGTCCATTTTCCTTGCCAAATTATCTTTCACTATGGAAGACAACAATTTGACATTGGATAGGGCTATGATGGTGGCATCATTGATGGCCATGTATGAGATACACTTTGCCATTATCCTGATTTGCGAGATCCATGAGTGGGCATTTAGGAAGACTAATTCCCCCCCCCCCTCGTTCTCGTGCCTAATATTTTGCTTATGCAGTGAGTTAACTATTTCATTGAATGTTGTGGTTGATGCATTATGCATTATTAAGTTGACCAAGACCGTGCACGTCAGTTTCATTCGAGATGAGGCCAACCCGACTGTACCTAGACGAAGCACCTAGTTTGACATGCCTGAGATGAGTGAGGTACCTGCTTGAGAACAACCTATAGAGGGAGATGTCCTTGAGCGAGATAACGCCTCCACTAAGGTGGTAGAGCCTACTCCATCTCAATATATGCACCATCCACTAGCAGCGATAGACTCGCACAAAGTCTCAAATGACACATTTAATTCAGAAGCTCTACTCGTTAGTCCATATAGTGATTGATGATTTGGATAATCCCATCTTTGAAACAATGGTGGAGTAGAATTAGGCTACAGAGAAGTGGTTTGTCGCGACCCAGGTGTACCCCATAGATGTAACATGGCGTACAGAATCCCGAAGGACTCCATACAAGCTACTTAGTCCTCATAGAATAATCAATAGAACAATAAGAGTAAAAACACATTTCAAGTCTAAAATTTTCATAAACGAAAGCGGAAGTCTAGAAACTAAGTCTCAACATAGCCATCTATTACAATGTTTGAATGAAATAGGGCCAAGCCCATACAACATGTCCAAAATGGGAAATACAACAAAGGGAACTACATCATGATAAAAAGTCATCCTCGAACAATGAGGACTCACCAACAAGCTCAAAACATATCAAAGTCCATACACTAGCCACAAGAATGATCATCTCGAGAACAAGACCCTACACTTGGGTAAAATGTAGGAAAACTAGGTGTTAGTACAAAAATGCACTAAGTATGATATCCATGAATAAAAACAATGAAAACACGCTAAAATGGACATTTTATTAGAAAGAATGCAATTTACTAAGTTTAAACATCATCATAAAGATACTAGAAAAGCATAAGTCATAAGTATAGTCAATACATAGATCATCATAACATAAGAAAACACTTCATAAATACCCTCAAAGCATACTTGTGCAATGCATGAATAAGACCCCATAAATATTATCGATGCTAAGTAAACCTTTTTAGGCCAATATTCATATTCATTACTTATAAGACCTTGAAAACCCATATAAAAGCTTCTTGAGTAACCATAGTTCATAATTTATATTCTTGTTCTTGTTGTTTTGGGAATAAGGCTTAACCGACATGAGACCATGTGAGCTCTACATGGACCCCAGGTGTAACCCACACCAAAAAAAGGTTGTCCTACTTACCTAAGGTAGAACCATACTATTAGCTAAGGTGGATCAACTAGCTCAATAACCTATGGAGGCTCATAGTTTATGGGATAAAAGAGATTTCTACTAGAAACCCGAACTCAACTAAGGTAGAAGTTCTCCATCTAATGAGACATACTTTGGGAACTCGGACTCAACTAGTGTAAAAGGTCCCATTGGGAAGCCAGATTCAACTATTGTAATACCTTTCATCTCATATCCAATATCCACTCGATGCTACAAACTACCTCCCACGGAATACATATTAAATCATAACTTGATTCATTAAGATAGCTCATTAGATCATGCGTGAGAATAAGCTTTTACCGTCTATGACTACATATAGATTCAATAGGTCAGAAAGCCTTTAAACCATAGATTCTTCATATTGTGAGAAAACCTTTCATATCATATCATATTCATACATAAGTGTGTATATGAGAATAACCGATCAACAACACAACAACTAGATCATAATCATAGACACTTCACTCTCAAAGTATTCTTAAAGCATATACATATACCTCATAAACATGCATAATATCATAATTTGCCCTTTCAAGAGTCAAAGCTCATATCAAATAAACACATCTAGAATTCACTATGTAAGACATGGATATAAACATAATTCAAGTAACCCAATCACTACAAGAATAATCTCATAATATCCTTCTTTCATCAACACACCCACATCACAAGATCATAATTGGGGAATATGGGGATTTCATGGGTTCTTGGGGATTTCAACATAAAAACCATATTCAATCATAATATAAAGTAATTCAAGAGTTAGAATCATTTTTGAAAGGAACCCATGACTTTGGAATAAAACCCTAGCTTTTGGGGATTTCTATTTTTGAAATTGGGATTTTGAAGGGGCTCCATGGATGAATTCTATCAAAGGATGAAGAGCTCCAAACCTTGATAACAAAGCTCTATGAATTTGATATAAATACCCTAGCTTCTTCAACCCAAGCTCCAACTTCATTCTTCTTCTTCTTTGAGTTTTCTAGAGGGAGAATTTTTGGGAATTGATTTGGGTTTTAAAAATTATGAGATGAATGACTTATTTGATGGTTTAAAATCCTTATATAGGTGGTCTAAATTGGGCAAAAATAGCATCACTTAAAATTAATTAAAACCGGAAAACCCCGAAGTGCCCCTAAACTTAACCATCAAACTAACTCGCAGGTCACCATCCACGAGCCCTCACTGACGACTGAGAGTTGGATCGACGGCCCGTTCTAGTGAACCGTGGTTTGGGTTTTGAGAGTTGATTTTGTGGGCTTTGAACTACGGCCCCATCCACGGGGCGTGGGACCTGTCGTGATCTACTATTTTTGGGTAGTTTCTAGGGGTCTTCCTCAAAGACCCATGGTTGGTCCTTAGGGGGTCGTACCTTGACATTCTAACACGAAACCCTCTATTTTTAAGTACGGGGCGTTATATCCATGCCTCTAACCCTGACGTTAAGCTCTAGTTTAGCCAAATAATTTCCAGAGTGTTACAATATCTCCCCCTTAGGAATATTCGTCCTCGAATGACAATCTAGACACCCTACGGAAGTAAAGACTCAACACTAGCAGCCCATCATGCATGAAACATCAAAATAATGCACAATTCAAAGGAGGTAACTTCGACTCCAACTTAAACATAATGAATGCATCACAAGAAAGTAGGAACTACATCTAACAACCAATTATGCATGAAAACTCAACATTTCTAATATTTATAGGAGGAACTACCCTTTCCAAACTAAAAGCATGCTCAACACTACCTCAAAGAGCATTTATGCAATATACTTCCAAAGAGCACAACTAAGCATGTTCAACAATTCATGTCATGATGCATATAGGAAACTCTTACTCAATGCAAAACAACATAAGGAAAATTAATCATAAAAACTCACTTTCTTACTAAACATGAATTTGTCAAGAAATGCATAACATAAGAAAATCATGGAAAATCACATATACACACATGAATTCCAAAAATAAGGAAAACTCAAGATGAACTACTTACCTCAAGCTTGAGTAGGAGTAGAACGAAAGAGATAAGGATATCGGGATTTCATATTTGTGTCGGGCTCCCAAGTAGCACCCTCAACTAAATGATTTCTCCATAAAACATTCACAGAAACTATGTCCTTGTTTCTCAATCTCTTGACTTGCTGGTCTAGGATATCTACCGGAACCTGTTCATATGAAAGACTTTCGTCAACTCCCAACCCTTCTAGGGGAATAATGGATGCCGGATCTCCAATACACTCCTTAAGCATATATAGACACATGGAATAACGGATGAACCAGAGACAACTAATTTTGCATATCCAACTCATAGGTAACCTTCCCAATACGTTTCAAAATTTGGTATGTGCCTACATACCCGGGACTAAGTTTCCCTTTCTCGCAAAAATGTCATCACACCCTTCATAGGTGAGATTTTCAAATAGACTCAATCATCAATCTCAAATTCTACATCCTTTCTTTTAACATCAGTATAAGATTTTTGTCTACTTCGAGCCGTTCTAAACCTCTCTCTAATGAGTCGAACTTTCTTGATGACTTCATAAACTATCTCGGGACAAATCAAAATAACTTCACCCACCTCAAACAACCAATCGAAGACCTACATCTCCTATAGTACAAGCCTTCAAAGGGAGCCATACCGATACTTGAGTGATAGCTATTATTGTAGGCAAATTCTATTAATGGAAAATAGTCATCCCAATTACCCTTGAAGTCTATTACACATGCCCTTAACATATCTTCCAATGTTTGGATGATACGCTCCGCTTGCTTATCGGTTTGGTATAATGACACGAATAGAATCATGTTTTCTCTGGGTACGAGGCAAACCCACAATAAAGTCCATGTTTAGATCTTCCCACTTCCAAGTGGGAAAACCTATATCTTGGGATAATCCTCCCGGCCTTTGATGCTCAACCATAACTTGTTGACAATTAGGACATTTGGTCACAAATCCCGCATTATCTTTCTTCATCCCATTCCACCAATAGACTTCATGTAGATCACGGTACATCTTGGTGGCATCCGAATAAATAGAATACCGAAAACAATAAGCTTTCTCTAAAATTTGTTCCCTCAAACCATCAACATTGGGAATACATAACAAACCTTCGTACCTAAGCTAATATAGGATCAAGGCCTTGTTTAGACTTCACATCCATCACAAAGGACGATTTGGATCCACAATGGACCATGACACCACCCTTGGTGGAATCAACTAGTTGAACACCTAGTTAGGCCAACCTATGCACATCATGAACCAATTCTTTCTTTTCATCCTCTATATGAGCCACACTACTCATCGACAACCGAATAAGAGCATCCGCTACCATATTAGCTTTATCGGGGTGATAAAGGACACTCATATAATAATCCTTCAAGAGTTCTAGACACCTTCTTTGGTGAAGAGTCAAGTCCTTTTGACTAAACACATATTGGAGACTCTTATGATCGGCGAAACCATCAACATGGACCCCATACAAATAATGTCTCCATATTTCTAAGGTAAATACAACCGCTTCTAATTCAAGATCATGGGTGGGATAATTCTTCTCATGGATTTTAAGTTGCCTAGACTCATAGGCAATAACCTTCCCATTTTGCATAGGCACACATCCTAACCAAACTCTAGAGGCATCACAATACACCACAAAACCATCCGTACCCTCTGGTAAGGTTAACACCGAAGCGGGAGTAAGTCTATCTTTCAACCCTTGAAATCTTTTCTCACAAACTTCCGACCATACAAACTTAGCTTTCTTTTGAGTCAAAGTCGTCAAAGTAGAAGCAATAGAAGAAAATTCCTCAATAAACCTTCTATAGTAACCGGCCAAATGCAAAAATATTGTAATGTCGGAAGGAGTTGTAGGTCTAGGCCAACTCCTGACCACATCTGCCTTCTTAGGATCTACCTCAATCCCCTTACTTGAAACAATATGACCAAGGAAAGCTACGGACCTTAACCAAAATTCGCACTTGCTAAACTTTGCAAAAAGTTATTGGTCCTTAAGAACTTGCAACACAATTCTCAAATGGTCCACATGTTCATTCTCACTCTTTGGATAGATCAACATATCATCGATAAACACTATCACACACATATCAAGGTATTTCGTAAACACTATATTCATCAAGTCCATAAACTCCACCGAAATATTAGTCAACCCAAATGACATAACCAAAAACTCATAATGACCATACTAGGTTCGAAAAGCCGTCTTGGGAATATCAACTTCTCTCACCCTCAATTAGTGAAAACCCAAATGAAGATCAATCTTGGAGAAATAACTAGCCCCTTGAAGTTGGTCAAACAAATAACCAATTCTTGGAAGAGGGTACTTGTTCTTAACGGTCATTTTATTCAATTGTCGATAATCGATGCACATTTTAAGAGACTCATCTTGATTTCTAACAAAAAACATGGAGCACCTCATGGAGAGATACTCGGTTGGATGAAACCCTTTTCTAACAAATTCTTTAGTTGCTCTTTCAACTCCTTTAACTCGACCGGTTATTCAATATGGAGGAATAGAGATATGTTGCGTATCTGGAAGAAGGTCAATACCACAATCTATTTCCCATAAGGGAGGAATACCGGGCATATCATTGGGAAAAACTTCTGGGAAATCATTAACCACGGGAACCGACTCAAGAGAAGGGGTTTCAGAATATACATCCCTCAACCTAACAACATGGTAAAAGCAATCTTTTGAGATCATCTTCCTAGCTTTAACGTAAGACACAAATTGACCTCTAGGCATAGCATTTCCCCCTTTCCGCTCTAAGATAAGATCATTTAGAAATTGAAATCGAACCACCCGAGTTCAATAATCAGTAGAGGCATAACATGCATGCAACCAATCCATGCTAAGAATCACATCAATTTCTAACATGTAAAGCTCTACAATGTCAACAAGAGTAACTCTATGGGATAAGGAAACGGGATATCTTATATAATAAAACCTCTTAGCCACCACCGAATCACCAACAGGAGTAGAGACAGAAAAAGGTTCTGATAACACTTTCGAAGGGTCATCATACCTCATTGCCACATAGGGCGTACCAAAAGATAATGTAGCACCGGGATCCAACAAAGTATAGACATCATTATGAAATACTTTTAACATACTGGTCATTACATCTGAGGAGCTCTCTTGGTCACCTTGGGTTTTTTAGAGCATAAAAGCGGTTTTTCTTGGGAGCATTGGAGTTTGAACCGCTAGGAGGAACTTTATTTCCCTCTCTTCCTTAAACCTTAAGCATTGGACAATCTCTCAGCTTGTGACCAGTCTTTCCACAACCAAAACAACCATCTGTGAAAACTAGGCACTTTCCATCATGCTTTCTTCGACACTTTTCACAAATGGGCCTAGTCACATAATAGCCACTACTCTTAGCTCCTTGAGGTTTAGGGTTAGACACCCTATCCTTGTTGACCTTTGGGGGAGCACTAGAGAAACCTTGGTTGGAAAACCTTTGTCTAAACCTTGGTCGACCATGTCGATCAGATCTAGTATTGGAGAAGTTCCTATCGCCGGAACTACTCGTGCATTAGGGGAGTGCACACAAACTGATGTTTATATAGTAGAGGGTGTTAAGGAGTGGTAAGGAACTAAGAGTGTCGTGCACTCGATACGGATCAACCACAGTTCATACAGGATGAGAATGTTAGGTTAGAACGAGTCCGACAGCAGGTAGCCAGAACTTTGAGTTTGGGGGGAACTACTTATTGTGCTCCCCAGATTGTTACAGAGGCACACACTGATACACCGAGTGTTTGTCTTGACCCTAAATTATTTATTTTGAGTGCATTGAGAAAAATGCACATTATTTTATGTGGGAGATGAATCTATTTAAATGTTTAAAGGGTGAAGTCTGAATAGACCGAACACTCAGATCATGCCTTGGGGTTTTCTCTCCTATTCTCTTTTCTTCCAAGGACTATTTCATTTTTGTTGAACCGGTAAGTTTATGATGTTGATTGTGAAATTACACTAGAAGTAAAAGCATGATGGAAATGTTGATTAAAATGATATCCCTCAAAAAAAATGTGCTTTGTGCTATATTTTGTGTGACTAATAAGCAAACTTTGAAGGATATTTGAATGACATTATAGGAACAGGTAGGATAACATGACTTAAGATGAAGTATGAACCAGATACACTGATAACTTGATAGTGGAAAATGTAAAATGTGTGTGAGATATTTATTCATTCATACAGTGTATGTCAATCTAGATTTTCCACGTTAGTCTTGCTAGGCTGATTTAACTATTAATTAGGAAAAGATCATAGGCATTATTAAAACCAAGAAAATGCTCTCTTCAATCCAAATTGTTAAACCTAAATTAGACTATTCATTCTATTTACCCAATTCACCTTCCCCGTCATAAATGTTAACCTTTATTTTGGCCCTGGTTCCTCCTTGGACATCGTGCACCTCAACTTAGGCTAAAATCCTAAGTTGAGGTGGCTACTAGAGAGGAAAACAAGAAAAGAATGGAGTATGAAAAGAGTTGGGTACTGAGAAAACATATAT
>JAJOOH010002604.1:2500-31107 GCA_029582605.1 Solanum gracilifrons
TTCAATCACAGACATTTAGATTTCCTTTTGACGTGTAAAAAATACATTATAGCTTCAATTTCATTTTTTTTTAAAAATGATTTTTGAATTTTGTGGGATTAAATTAAAGATCTATGTATTGATTTAAATTTTTCGGTCTTAGATTTGTTATGTAGAATTTCGCAATTGAAAATTAGTGTTGCCTATGAGGGGAGTGAAAATAATATCTAAATGAGTTACAAGGCACTGTTTTCGAACATTAGATTTGTGAGAACTTATCATGCTTTTCATAGAGTTCAAATATTACACAAACATCATAAATTTTTCTTCATTGCTTTGATGGAACCTTTTCAAGAACCAGGTCAAATATAGAGGTACAAGAAAAGATTAGGAATGAAGTATGCTCAGGTGAATCAAAATGGAAAAATTTGGATATTGTTCCTAATGATATTCCAATTAATGACTCTGATCAACAATTGTCTACAACATTAACTTTGTTGGATGATAAGAATTATCACAACAACAGTGTATGGAAAGTTTGATGCTGGTGAGAGGACAATCTTGTGAAATGATATTTACTCAATTCATGATATGACTTTGCCTTGGTTGATAGGTGGGGACTTTAATGTTATTTTGCATGAGAAGGAGAAGATTGGCGGTTTCTCTATTTCCACAAGAGTATGAAGACTCTACATTATGTGTAAATTCATGTGAGCTGTTTGATATCAGATTTAGGGGAAGTCCTTTTACTTGGTGGAATAAAAGAGCAGCAGAAAATTGTATCTTTAAGAGGCTTGATAGGGTGTTGATGAATCAGATGTAGTTAGGTTTGTTTTTTGAATGTTGAAGTATAACACCTTGCTAGAACTAGTTCAGATCATGCTCCATTATTGTTAGCATGTGGGGGACAAGTTTCTTTCGTTGCAAGGCCATTTAGATTTCTAAAGTTTGGACAAAATCTGTTGAGTTCAAAGAAGTGGTAAGAGAAAACTGGAGGGCTGCTGAAAATGATGATGTCTTCATTAGTTTGAAACACAAGATGAAAAACATTAAAGTTGCACTATCATAATGGAGTAGAGAGAAATATTGGGACATATTCAATCAATTGAAGATCATGGATTACATTGTGAGGGTCAAGAAAGCTTTGTTTAAGGAAAATCCTTCTACAGAAAATAGGATGATGTTACAACAAGCACAAGCTGAATTAGGAGATAGTTGCATTATTTATGAGTTTGAAATTTGGACTCATCTAGGGCATTATTTATATAGCTTTAGTGTCCTCAAATACTTATTTTATGTCAGTAACTGATGTAAAATCCTTGATTTTCAGGACTATGGATTAAGGAGCAAAGTAAGGACACTAAGTTGCAAAAAGGAACAAAGCGGGCTAAAAAAGGAAGAAAAGAGAATCTGGTGATCGCCAAATCCATTTGGCGAGTCGCCAAGTTGCTATTTGACCGCTTAAAGTTCCAATGTGCCAAGCCCTGAAGGAAAGAACCAAGTTAGCGAGAGAAAAGAATAGTATGTGGATCAATGAGTGATTCGCGCTGCAGTGTTGGATAGCCCAATGTTACAGACCCTGAGGTTGCTGAAGACCAAGGCAGAATGGAGATGGAATGGAACAAAGGGCGTATCGTCAAGTGGATCGGTGGGGACAACTTACTTCGCCAGTGGCTCTTCGCAGCACATTTTTGGCAACTATAAATACGTTTTCAAACATTTAGTTTAGTATCTTTAATATATATTTTTATCTAATCTTGGATGATATTTTTCATTAGAACATATATTATTGAGTTTTGAACATTAAGAGAAGTTTTCTTTAGCTTTTGAAGAATTTAAGTTTTTCACTTTTGAGAAATTGAAAGTGGGTCTTTGGGATTCTTCAATTTGGAACTTTGTAAAGACGAAATCAATCTTACCCAGTTGATGGAAACTCAATTTGGTAACAATTTTTATCGTTTTATGATGTCTAGCTAAAAACCCAATTCTTGGGGTGTGATTAAGTGATTAAGGGCTGATTTAGTTTATGGGTATTGCTAATTGTTAGTCTAAATGCTATTTGAAAGTGATTTGAATCATTAATTGTGGTTTAATTTAAAAATTATAGTTACAAATGCAGTTCTACCCTTGAGTTTTTTGCTTGCTCGAGAGAGAGGTTTTAAAACTAAAATTATTGATTGATGGTGTGTGGTATTGGGTTGTCATGGCTTCAGCTTGCGAGAGTGAACCCTAAACCCTTTTCCACACATTCAGCTCAAGAGAGTGAATCCTAAACCCTTTTCCATACATTCCGCTCGAGAGAGTGAATGGACTAAAATTATTGATTGATGGTGTGTGGTATTGGGTTGTAATGGCTTCTTTTGCCTACTTGTCGATGTTCGAGATAAATCAACTTGATTCGGGGTAAATTGTTTGAGAGAAAGTTTACCTCCTCTATAGTCTAGCTTAATCACTAATATTTAGCTATTTTAAAATAGTTGCAATTACCCATTTGTCTACATTAGCCTATAATCGAATCACATCCCAAGAACCCGTCTCATTATTGTTATTTCGTATTGTTTGTTGTTGTTGTAGTTGATAATTTCAAACCAAAACCCCCTTATTTGACATTCGTGTCACCCCCTGCTTTGAAATATGTTTTTATTTGAAAACTTCTATTCCTATGACTTATTTGAACATGTTAACACTTTGCTATTGAATGTTCAACATGTACCACTCCCTGTGGGATTCGCTCCCAACTCATTTAGTTGGGTTATATACTGATAAGCGATCGTTGACACTTAGAATTGGATAAAGTGTCCTTGAAATGTTAAATCAAAATGGAGCCGCTACCGGGGAGTGGTGTTAGTGAAGATTCTTTGGTTAAGTTGAATTTCTTTCTTTTTAGTTATAGTTTATTCCACTTACTTTCAGTTTTGGTTTCCATGTTGCTTGTTTATAACAAAAGAAAGGAGCATGTCTTATAGCAACGGTGACCCAATGGACCACCCTCCTTTGAGATTGATGATTGTCAGGGATAACATCCTAAATTTAAATCAATTGGAGGGTGAGACTATTCATGAGTTGTGGCCAAGATTTAAGTTGCAGGAGCGCCCAACTCATGGAATTACAGATAAGATGCTACTGGAATGCTTCAATAGAGGTCTTGGTCCTGAGAAAAAAGGCGTGATGGACCAGATTTCTCTGGGTGTTCTCACACTACTACCCTATGCAATAGCTGCCCAACTCCTTGATCATCTGATCAAGACCAACAAGGAGACTGAGAAGGACAAGATTTTGGCCATACTGTTAACTAAACGGGATCTCTTGGCCAAAAAGGTTATGGAATTAGAAGTACCGTTCAAAAATAAAGATAGGTACATTCCCTCTCATGAGAATAGAAAGTCTTAGGACTAGGAGGGTGGATAAGTAGAAGAGATTCTCTCACTCATTCTCTACAAAGTCGAAGAACACGACAGAGTGTTGAATGAGATAAAAGAGAATGTTTCACTGCTGAATCAGATGACTGCTTCCCATTCCATAACTATTCAGCTGCTGGAGACCCAAAAAGACCATGTGTTGTCTCATCTCCACCCCAAGAGTGAAGTCTGAGTGGGGACTTGTATCGAGCCACAACGTTAACTAAGGTGTTTCTTTTGAGGCAACCCAAGTTCATCGCTTTCTTTTTGTTTTTTGAATAATCGTGTGTTGACTGTGCACTTTGAAGTGTGGAATATATCTGGAAAATGCAGGTTGGCGAGTAAAAAGTCCAGTCGGCAACACGCCAAAGAGGATGGCGAGCCCGACTTGGACCGTCGTTGGACTCAAGAAATTCTAAGGTTTGAGTCAGTAAAACTTGGCGAACCCAGGAGCAAATCGGTGTGTTGCCAAACAGGTCACCGATCTCAACTTTGTCCGCTGTTTGGACCCCCACATTTTCTGGAGGTCCTGTAAACCTCGGTGAGGTAAGTGCCCACTCGGCATATGACAGAGTGGGTAGGTGAGGAAAATTAATTTCGGCAAAAGGGCGAGAACTGGATGGTTTTTAAAGCCCAAAGGTTTAAAATCTCAAACTCTTTCACATTCCCTCACTTTTTAACTTCCCAAGATCACACCCACACTATATTTTTCTATATTTTCAAAACTTTATCGCTTTCTTGTTATTATTCTATGTTCGTAGTTGGATTTTTTCTGCCTAGCTTTTTGAATCATATATTCGGCATAAAAGGTTGGTTTTTCGAACCCCGAACTCGTATTTAGCATTTTTACTCATTTGCAATCGTTTTGTTGTTAATGATGTGTGCTGGGCCTCTCTGAATCCATGTTTGTGTGCTTGTTTGCCGAATTCAATTTGAATATCTTACCTAAAATGATTAATTGTTGATTTCCCGAGTTTCGTGCCTCAAAATTGATCATAAATTATTGGGTTCTACTAAATTGTTGTTGGGTCTAGTCAGGTGAAGTCTGAGTAACCCATGAATGTGCTAAATGACGTAGTTTTCCCAATGATGGAGCGTTTGACGTCATTCTTAAGGGCTTAAGTCATCAAATGGCCAAATTTGGCCAAATCGAGAGAAGTTTGAGTACCCCAGGGCCATGGATTTTACGGGTTTGAGTTTAATTAAATGACTGTATGGTTTGAGTTTGTTTTCGGGGGATGTGGGGGTGATTTTGGAAGTCAGGGAAGAAAGTAGGCACGTTGGGCAGTTTGGCGAGCTGGGTCGAGCTAGTCAAACCGCTCAGTGGTTTGTCGAATCCCCCTATATTATCTTTAATTTTGTGCTAATGTTGAGTTTTTGTTCTGTAAGTTTCGGCGAGACGCCTGAGTTCACCGAATGCACCCGACAACTCGCCAAAGGTCTTCTTTGATCACCTTTTCTGTGCCCCTAACCCCTAAAATACACTGTAATTTTCGGCGGGATAATCTTTTCTCGCCGAATGTTGTCTGTGATTCGCCGAAAGGCCCCTCCCATCGCCGACATGCCTATTTTTTTGGAGTATTTTGAGCCAATCCTTTCGACGAGCTCGATCTGGCTCACCAAAGTGATTTGGCGAGTCTGACTGTAATATAATTTCTATTATCTTTCTTGAACTGTTTCTAACAGTTTTCAATTTGTGTTGCACATATGGCTAGACCGAAAGTAGCAGGTCGAGACATGCCGCCCCGCAAGAGGGCCAAGGGAATCAAATTCAATGGGGATGTAACTGCATCCAGGTCAAAAGCTACCAAACTTCCTACCACAGGTGGGAAGGGAAAAGGGAAAGGAAAGGCACCTGCTCTTGTGTCACCGGAGGTTAGCTCCGATATTGATGGGATATATGCCATTCACCTCACCAGTTCTGAGAGTAAAGGTGTGCATCAGGACCCACGGGCTACCACTTCTGAGCCTGCGGATGATCAGTTATTGTCAGCCCAGAGAGCTGAGCTACGTTTCAAGATGTTGAATGATCCGTCTAGGATCAAGACTCCTTAGGCCACTGCTTCTCTTCCTGCTTCAGCACAGGCTGTGGTCCTAACACCACCGGTAAAGGGTCCTCCTCCCCGGTCTATGAATAGACTGAGGATTGAGGAATTGAGGACCATTATAGAGGAGAAGAGGCTGTCTACTGATGTAGTCATAGACAGCTATCCAGAGATCATAAGTTGCCTAAGGTCTCACAAGTTCCAGTTATTCACTCGACCCCATGGCACTTATGTTCCCAATTGGGTTTGGGAATTCTATGCTGCTTACGGAGCATTAGTTCCACAAGGGAAGATGCAGAATGCAACATTCAAGTTGGTAGACTATGTGGTTGTTAGGGGCAGAAAAATAAAGTGTGATAGTGATGCTATCAATGCAGTCCTGGAGTGCTCAAGGAGAATTGAGGATGACTGTCAATACATGATCAAGACAAAAACCTTGGAGAATATGAAAAAGTGGTTGGCTCCACTGATATCTGACGGTACTCCCAAGTGGCTCGAGATTGGAACATCCATTGAAAATAAGGACCTCAATGTAGCAGCAAGGTATTGGTTTGGCTTCATCAGCTATACTATTATGCCATTCCAGAATGAGTCGATTCTTTGCCACGCGAAAGCATTCTACCTTGGTTGTATCATTAAGGGGACGAAGTTGAATTTGGGTATGATCATTGCACAGGAGATGGTCATGCGAGCCAAGCAATGCCAAACCTCTCTTCCTTTTCTGGTGTTGATCACTGTGTTATGCAGACAAGCATGGGTGCCTCGGGATAAGAAAAAGGATGTCGAAGTGACTCCCACCTCCTATACTGACATTCAGAGTATTGAAGCTGAGTACCTGAAAGATGAGGCTGAGAAGATGAAGGCAGCCCCGATGGATTCTTCCCCAGTTGTTGATATTCAGACACTACCTGCAGAGGCAGTATTTCCCACTCCTTCCCCTGGGCCTTCAGGTACATCTAGTGTTGTCCCTTTTGTTACGCCTAGTTCCTCTACAGCTCCCTTGCCTCCTAGATCTGGTACTGCTGTTGTTGATGCCCGACCTCCACTCACCCAGGCTGCATTAGTACGGATGGGGAGATAACCCATTCTGCTAATATGCCCGCCTCTAGGCTTGAGGCCACTATTCCTGGCATGATCGAGATGACTCTTGTTGATGCTGTGACACCTCTGAGTTTGACCATTGATGCCCTTGCGGCATGAATAGCAGTGTATGAGCAAGGCCAAGGGGCCACTAAGGAGGTGACGAGTCTTAAGGGCCTCTATTACTGAGCTGAGGAAGGACTTTGACAAATTGAAGTCCACGAATATGTCCATGATATTCGGGACTGTGGAGATCCCCGACATGCAAGCTGATACAGAGATACCTTCGGCTACCATTGGAGATGAGGTTCGAGTTGAGGAGGTAGATGCTAACGAGTCTGAGGGTGCGACCAATGAGGTTCAGCTTGGTGTTGATGAGGAGGCTTCTTATGAAAGCCTGACAGAGGTTGAAGAGGCGATGATAGATTCAGCTGTACAAATTTCCTTCCCAAACACCACCATGGCTGGATCTAGTGTTACTGTGACTCCAGGCACGGATGCCCAAGATCGGAGTGTTGCACCGGGCACTGATGCCCCGACAGATGGAGCGACAGTGTAGACATGACTTCTCTTTACCTCCCTCTCTATCACTTTTATTGACTTTTAGTATTTAGATTGCATATGAGGACAAAGTGCTTTTTGTTTGTGGTGGGGTGAGGTATTTCCATACCTACCTCTTGTGTTTATGATTTTATTGTATATATTGGGTTTTGTGTAGTAAAATTGTGTTATGGCACTGTGTTGTGGATGTTTGAGCTTATGGCTCTTTCTTTTAACTGCCAATGGTGTTTGGACCCCTCTCAAAAAATTTGCCACCTTTTAATTGTGTTTGAATGTGGCTGTTCTTGTGCAAATTTGAATGTCGGTCATGATTAATAACGATGACTTGAATAGTGCTCTTAATAAAATAAAAATGAATGTGCAGCTACGATGAGGCCAAATGAAGTTGCATAGATAATATGTGAATTTGTTGCATCTCATTGTGACTAGCCGATTATCGAATTGAGTCTCTTGTGATGAACATTGCACACTAACGAAAGTATGGAGTCTTGTTTGATATTGGTGCCAATGCCTTGTGTGATGAGCTTACCATGAACCTTGTGTGATGACACCTAGAATTAGCCTCATTAGTCCGGTTGATTAAGAGATGCAAGCTCTTGAAATGATCTTAGGTAACCATTTTGAAGAGTGAAACAATTTGACATTATACCTCTTTTGTGGCCAATCTTGTGAGTGGGAACTTTGCTTGAACACCCTTTGAGCTTTACCCTTTTTGTTGGAAGAAACTTGATGCAATTGTGACCTTTCTTTATCCATTCACCCATAATCCTCATGGTTGGTTGTATGTTTGAATAGCCAACTAAGGTCAAAATCCTAAGTTGGGGGTGTGGTGAAAAGAGAAGGTAAATCAAGAAGTACAAATAAGCCCCCCTTGACCCGTGGTTTTGAAAAAAGATGGAACTCCTCCATACAAAAAATAATAAAGAGAAAGAAGAATGAAAAAAAAAAAGTTATGGAATAAAGTTGTGAAATTGTAAAAGAAATGGGGTGTCAGGGATTCCATGAGAAGTGAATAATGGGGTGACTTTTGAGCATGGGTGAAAATGTTGAAGAAAAGGAAAGAAAGTGTTGTTCATATCAGATTTCATGAGGATAGCAACCACTGAGCCTAATTGACCATATATTTACACTCAGCCCTGTTATAAGCCTTGAAAAGTCCTTTTCCAAGTGTTAATTGGAAAATAAGGGTAAATCTATGGGTGAAGTCATGCATGTGTTCATCTTTGTGAGTGTGAAAGTTGTATGTGATCCGAAGCTATAATTTGCTAAACAATTGTGTGTGAATGTGGACTCATTATTTGTGTGAGGGCATTTGACTATTTTTGTTGAGCTTGAACTTACATTTGAAGTAAGTATGGTGAACTTGAGAATCTTCGATAATGGTGAGTCACAACTTGAATCTTTGAGTGCACAATTAATCCTTGCATGAGTAAGTTGAGTCTTATTGTGTGCATTCATGATTGAGTCTTGTGTAGCACTTTTTCAAACATCCTTTTTGAAATGTTGAACTTGAGTTTTACTTGAGGACAATCAAAACTTTAAGTTGTAGGTATTGATGAGTCCGATATTTGGACTTATTTAGGGCTTTATTTGTATAGGTTTAGTGTCCTCAAATGCTTATTTTGTGCCAATAACTGATGTAAAGTCCTTGATTTTCAGGATTATGGATTAAGGAGCAAAGCAAGGACACTAAGTTGCAAAAAGGAACAAAACTATCTGAAAGAAGGAAGAAAAGAGAGCCTGGTGATCGCCTAGTCCATCTGGCGAGTCGCTGAGTGGCCATTTGACCGCTTAAAGATCCAGTGTGCCAAGCCCTGAAGAAAAAAAACCATGTTTGCGAGAGAAATTAGGGTTGGCGGATCTCCAAGTGGTTCTGCGATGCAGTGTTGGATTGCCCGAAGTAACAGATCCTGAGGTTGCTGATGACCAAGGTAGAAGGGCGATGGAATGGACCAAAGGGAGTATCGCCGAGTGGATCGGCGAGCCCGACTTACTTTGTCTAGTGGCTCTTCGCAACACATTTTTGGCGACTATAAATACGTTTTTGAACATTTAGTTTAGCATATTTAATATATTTTTTATCTAATCTTGGATGATATTTTTCGTTAGAACAAATATTATTGAGTTTTGAGCATTGAGATAAGTTATCCTTAGCCTTTGAAGAATTGAAGTTTTTCACTTTTGAGAAATTGAAAGTGGGTCTTTGAGATTGTTCAATTTGGACCATTGTAAAGACGAAATCAATCTTACCCAGTTGATGGAAACTCAATTAGGTAATCATTTTTTATCTTTTTATGATGTCTAGCTAAAACCCAATTCTTGGGGTATGATTATGTTATTTAGGGCTGATTTAGTTTATGGGTCTTTTTAATTGTTAGTCTAAATGCTATTTAGAAGTGATTTCGATCATTAATTGTGGTTTAATTTAAGAATTGTAGTTGCAAATTCAGTTCTACCCTTGTGTTTATGGCTTGCTCGCGAGAGATGCTTTAAAACTAAGATTATTGATTGATGGTCTGTGGGTATTGGGTTGTCATGGGTTCAGCTCGAGAGAGTGAATGCTAAACGCTTTTCCACACATTCAGCTCGAGAGAGTGAATGGAATAAGACGTAGGTTGTTCTTATTTTGCATGCTTGTTGATGTTCGAGAGAAATCTACTTGATTTGGGGTAAATTGTTCGAGAGAAAGTTTACCTCATCTATAGTCTAGCTTTCTCTCTAATATTTAGCTATTTTCTGATAGTTGCAATTACCCATTTGTCTACATTAGCCTATAATCGAATCACATCTCTAGAACCCGTCTCATTATTGTTATTTCGTGTTGTTTGCTGCTGTTATAGTTGATCATTTCAAACCAAAAACCCCATATTTGACATTCGTGTCACCCCCTAATTTGAATTATGTTTCTATTCGAAAACTTCTATTCCTATGACTTATTTGAACTTGTTCACACTTTGCTATTGAATCTTAAACATGTACCACTCCCTGTGGGATTCGAGCCCAACTCATTTAGTTGGGTTATATACTGACTAGCGATCGTTGACACTTAGAATTGGATAAAGTGTCCTTGAAACGTTAAATCAAAATGGAGCCGCTACCATGGAGTGGTGTTGGTTAAGATTCTTTGGTTAAGTTGAATTTCCTTCTTTTCAGTTATAGTTGAATCCACTTACTTTCAGTTTTGGCTTCCATGTTGCTTTTTTTAGAACAAAAGAAAGGATCATGTCTTGTAGCAACGGTGACCCAATGGACCACCCTCCTTTGATATTGAAGATTCTCAGGGATAACATCCTAAATTTCAATGAATTGGAGGGTGAAACTATTCATGAGTTGTGGCCAAGATTTAAGGAACTATTGCAGCAGCGCCTAACTCATGGAATTCCAGATAAGATGCTACTGGAATGCTTCTATAGAGGTCTTGGTCCTTAGAACAAAGGAGTGACTGACCAGATTTCTCTGGGTGGTCTCACACGGCTACCTTATGCAATAGCAGCCCAACTCCTTGATCATATGACCAAGACCACCAAGGAGACTGAGAAGGAATAAATTTTGGCCACACTATTAAGTCAAATGTATCTCTTGGCCAAAAAGGTTATGGAATTGTTAGAACCGTACCAAAAGAAAGATAGGTACATTCCCCCTCATAAGCGTAGAAAGTCCTAGGAGTACGAGGGTGGACAAGTAGGAGAGATTCTCTCACTTATTCTCTACAAAGTCGAAGAACACGACAGAGTGTTGAACAGATAAAAGAGAATGTTTCACTGCTGAATTAAATGACTGCTTCACATGCATTCCACATCCATTCTGCTGTTGGAGAGCCCAATGGGTCATGTGCTGTCTTATATCCACCCCAGGAGTCAAGTTTGAGTGGGGACTTGTGTCGACCCATGACGTTAACTAAGGCTCTTCTTGGGAGGATACCCAAGTTTATCGCTTTCTTTTTATTTTTGGAATTATCGTGTGTTGAATATGCAGTTTAAAGTGTGGAATGTGTTAGGAAAATGCAGGTTGGCGAGCAAAAAGTCCAGTTGGTGACTCACAAAAGAGGTCAGCGAGCCCGACTTGGACCGCCGTTGGACTTAAGAAATTCTAAGGTTGGAGTCTATAAATATCGGCGAGCCCAAGAGCAAATCGGTGTGTCGCCGAAGAGGTCAGCGATCTCAACTTTGTTCGTCGTTTGGACCCCCACATTTACTAGAGGTCCTGTAAAACCCAGTGAGGTAAGTTCCCACTCGGCATATCACAGAATGGTTCGGCGAGGAAAATTAATGTCGGCGAAAGGGCGACAACTGGATGGTTTTTAAAAGCCAAAGGTGTAAAATTTCCAACTCTTTCACATTCCCTCACTTTTTAACTACCCAAGATCACACCCGCACTATATTTTTCTATATTTTCAAACTTTTACCTCCTTCTTGTCATTAATCTATGTTCGGAGTGTGATTCTTTGCCGCCTAGCTTTTCAAATCATATATTCGACATAAAAGGTTGGTTTTCCGAACCCCGAACTCATATTTAACATTTTTACTCATTTGCAATCGTTTTATTCTTAATGATGCGCGCTGGGCCTCTCTGAATCCATATTTGTGTGCTTGTTTGCTTAATTTAATTTGAATATCTTGCCTAAAATGATTAATTTTTTTATTCCCGAGTTTCGTGCCTCAAAATTAATCATAAATTATTGGGTTGTGCTAAATTGTTGTTGGGTCTAGTTGGGAAAAGTCTGAGTAACCCATGAATGTGCTAAATGATGTACTTTGCCCGATGATGGAGCATTTGATGTCATTCTTAAGGGCTTAAGTCGTCAAATGGCAAATTTTGGCCAAACCGGGAGAATCTGAGTACCCCGGGGCATGGGTCTTATGGGTCTCAGTTTAATTGAATGAGTGCATGGTTTGATTTTGTTTCCGGGAGCTGTGGGGATGATTTTGGAAGTCGGGGTAGAAAGTAGGCACGTTGGCCAGTTTGGCGAGCTGGGTCGAGCTAGCCAAACCCCTCGGCGGTTCGCCGAATCCCCATAGAATGCCTTTAATTTCGTGCAAATGTTGATCTTTTGTTCTGTAAGTTTCGATGAGAAGCCTGAGCTCACCGAGTGCATTCAGCGACTCGCCGAAGGTCTTCTTTGATCGCCCTTTCTGCGCCCCTAACCCTTAAAATGCACTGTAATTTTCGGCGGGATTGTCTTTTCTCGCCGAATGTTGACGGCGATTTGGCGAAAGTCCTCTCGCATCGCCGACATGCCAATTTTTCTAGAGTATTTTGAGCCAATCCTTTCCACGAGCCTGATCTGGCTCACCAAAGTGATTCGGCGACTCGCTGATCGATTCGGCCAGTCTGACTGTAATGTAATTTCTATGATCTTTCTTGAACTGTTTCTAATAGTTTTCCATTTGTGTTACAGATAAGGCTAGACCGAAAGTAGCAGGTCAAGACATGCCACCCCGCAAGAGGGCCAAGGGAATCAAAATCAATTAGGATGCAACTGCATCCAGGGGAAAAGCTACCAAACTTCCTACCACAGGTGGGAAGGGAAAAGGAAAGGAAAGGCACCTGCTCCTACGTCACAGAAGGTTAGTTCTGTCAGTGATGGGATATATGCCATTCACCTCACCATTTCTGAGAGTGAGGGTGAGCATTAGGACCCTCGGGCTACCACTTCTAAGCATGATGATGATCAGTTATTGTCTGCCCAGAGAACTGAGCTACGTTCTAAGAGGTTGAATGATCCGTCTTGGATCAGGAATCCCCAGGCCACTACTTCTCCTCATGTTTCATCACAGGTTGTGGTCTTAGTACCACCTGTACAGGGGTCCTCTTCCCCGGTGTATGAACAGATCGAAGACTGAGGGATTGAGGACCATTATAGAGGAGAAGAGACTATCTGTTGATGGAGTCATAGACGGATATCCGGAGATCATAAGCTGCCTACAAGTTCCAGTTATTCAATTGACCCTATGGCCCCTATTATCCCAATAGGGTCCGGGAGTTCTATGCTGCTTACAAAGTTGTAGTCCCACTAGGGAAGATACAGACTACCACATTCAAGCCAGTAGACTATGTGGTTGTCAGGGGCAGAAAAGTAAAGTGTGATAGTGATGCTATCAATGCAGTCCTGGAGTGCTCAAGGAGAATTGAGGATGACTGTCAACACATGATCAACACGAAAACCTTAAGAAAATGAAAAAGTGGTTGGCTCCTCTGATATCTGACGGTACTCCCAAGTGGCTCGAGGTTAGAGCACCCATTGAAAATAACGAACTCAATGTAGCAGCTAGGTATTGGTTTGGTATCATCAGCAGTACTATTATGCATTCCCAGAATGAGTCGATTCTCCCCCACGCGAAAGCATCCTGCCTTGGTTGTATCATTAAGGGGACAAAGTTGAACTTGGGTATGATCATTGCATATGAGATGGTCATGAGAGCCAAACAACGCCAAACCTCTCTTCCTTTTCTGGTCTTGATCACTGAGTTGTGCAGACAAACATGAGTGCCTCGGGATGAGAGAAATGATGTTGAAGTGACTCCCACCTCCTGTACTAACATTCAACGGATTCAGGCTAAGTACTTGAAAGATGAGGCTGAGAAGAAAAAGGCAGCCCCGGTTGATTCTTACCCATTTGTTGATATTCAGACACTATTTCCTACTCCGTCCCCTGGGCCTTCAGGTACATCTAGTGTTGTACCTTCTGTTACGCCTAGTTACTCTGCAGCTCCCTTGTCTCCTAGATCTGGTACTGCAGCTGCTGCTTCCCGACCTCCACTCACCCAAGCTGCATTACTACGAATGGTTCAGCTAGCCCATTTTGCTCATATGCGTGCTTCTAGGCTTGAGGCCACCATTCCTGGGATGATCGAGATGGCCCTTGTTAATGCTGTGAAACCTCTGAGTTTGACCATTGATGCCCTTGCGGCACGAATAGCAGTGTGTGAGCAAGGCCAATAGGCCATTAAGGAGGTGATGACTCTTAAGGCCGTTATTACTGAGCTGAGAAAAGACGTGGACTAATTAAAGTCCACGGATATGTCCATGATATTTGGAACTGTGGAGATACCCGACATGCCAGATGATACAGAGATGCCTTCGGCTACCACTGGAGATGAGGTTCGAGTTGAGGAGGTAGATGCTAACGAGTCTGAGGTTGAGACCGATGACGAGCTGCTTTGTGTTGATGATGAGGCTTCTTATGAAGGCCTGACAGAGGTTGAGGAGGTGATGATAGATTCAATTGTACAAATTTCTTTCGCAGATACTGCCATGGCTAGATCTAGTATTAATCTGACTTCAGGCACTGATGCCTAAGATCAGAGTGTTGCACTAGGCTTTGATACCCCGACAGATGGAGTGACAACTTAGACAGGTCTTCTCTTTTCCTCCCTCTCTGTCACTTTTATTGACTTTTAGTATTTTGATTACATATGAGGATAAATTACTTTTTGTTTGTGGTGGGATGAGGTATTTTCATACCTACCTCTTGTGTTTATGATTTTATTGTATATATTGGGTTTTATGTAGTAAAATTGTGTTGTGACAACGTCTGGTGGATTTTTGAGCTTATGGCTCCTTGTTTTAACTACAAATGGTTTTTGGACCCCTCTAAAAAAATTGCCACCTCTTGATTGTGTTTGAATGTGTCTATTCTTGTGCAAATTTGAGTGTCGGTCATGATCAATACCAATGACTTGAATAGTACTCTTAATCGAATTAAATTAAATGCGCGGCTGCGATGAGGGCAAATAAAATTGCATAGATAAAATGTGAAATTTTGGCATCTCGTTGTGACTAGCCGATTATTGAATTGAGTCTCTTGTGATGAACATTGCACACTAGCGAAAGTGTGGAGTCTTGTTTGATATTGGTGCCAACGGCTTGTGTGATGAGCTTACCATGAACCTTGTGTGATGACACCTAGAATTAGCCTCGTTGATCCGGTTGACTAAGTGATGCAGGCTATTGAAATGATCTTAGGCAACCATTTTGAAGAATGCAACAATTTGACGTTATACCTCTTTTGTGGCCAACCTTGTGACTGTGTGGACTTTGCTTGAACACCCTTTGAGCTTTACCCTTTTTCTTGGATGAAACTTGATGCAATTGTGACCTTTCTTTATCCATTCACCCATAATCCTCATGATTGGTTGTTTGTTTGAATAGCCAACTTAGGCCAAAATCCTAAGTTGGGGTGTGGTGAAAAGAGAAGGTAAATCAAGAAGTGCAAAGTATCCCCCCTTGACCCATGGTTTTGAAAAAAGATGGAACCCTTCCATACAAAAAAAAAAGAAAGAGAAAAGAAGAATGAAAAAAACAGTTGTGGAATAAAGTTGTGAATGTGCAAAAGAAATGGGGTGTCCGGGATTCCATGAGAAGTGAATAATGGAGTGACTTTTGAGCATGGGTGAAAATGTTGAATAAAAGGGAAGAACGTGTTGTTCATACCACATTTCATGAGGATAGCAACTATTAAGCCTAATTGACCATACATTTACACTCAGCCCTGTTATAAGCCTTGAAAACTCCTTTTTGATCTTGAGTGAGCTGAAACAAGTGTTGATTGGAAAATAAGGGAAAATCTATGGGAGAAGTCATGCATGTGTTCATCTTTGTGAGTGTGAGAGTTGTACGTGATTCCGGAGCTATAATTTATTGAACAATTGTATGTGAATATGAACTCATTCTTTGTGTGAGGGCATTTGACTACTTTTGTTGAGCTTGAACTTGCATTTGAAGCAAGTATTGTGAACTTGAGAATCTTCGATATTGGTGAGTCACAACTTGAATCTTTGAGTGAACAGTTTATCCTTGCATGAGTAAGTTGAGTGTTGTTGTGTGCATTCATGATTGAGTCTTGTGTAGCACTATTTGAGACATCCTTTTTGAACTGCTGAACTTGAGTTCTACTTAAGGACAAGCTAAAGTTTAAGTTGGGGGTGTTGATGAGTCCGAGATTTGGACTTATTTAGGGCTTTATTTGAATAGGTTTAGTATCCTCATATGCTTATTTTGTGCCAATAACTGATGTAAGATCCTTGATTTCCAGGATTATGGATTAAGGAGCAACGCAAGGACACTAAGTTGCAAAAAGGAACAAAGTGAGCTGAAAGAAGGAAAAAAAGAGAGCCTGGTGATCGCCAAGTCCATTTGGCGAGTCGCTAAATGGCCATTTTACTTCTTAAACTTCCAGTGTGCCAAGCCTAGAAGGCAATAACCAAGTTTGCGAGAGAAATGAGCAGTTGGCGGATGTCCGAGTGGTTCTGCGATGCAGTGTTGAATCGCCTAAAGTAACAGATCCTGAGGTTGCTGACGACCAAGGTAGAAGGGTGATGGAATGGACCAAAGGGAGTATCGCCGAGTGGATCGGCTATCCCGACTTACTTCGCCGAGTGGCTCTTTGCAGCACATTTTTGACGATTATAAATACATTTTTGAACATTTAATTTATTATCTTTAATATATTTTTTATCTAATCTTGGAAGATATTTTTCGTTAGGACATATATTATTGAGTTTGGAACATTGAGACAAGTTTTCCTTAGCTTTTGAAGAATTGAAGTTTTTCACTTTTGAGAAATAGAAAGTGGATCTTTGAGATTCTTCAATTTGGACCTTTGTAAAGACGAAATCAATCTTACCCGATTAATGGAAACTCAATTTGGTAACAATTTTTTTCTTTTTATGATGTCTACCTACAACCCCAATTCTTAGGGTGTGATTATGTGATTTAAGGCTGATTTAGTTAACGGGTATTATTAATTGTTAGTATAAATGCTATTTAGAAGTGATTTCAATCATTAATTGTGGTTTAATTTAAGAATTGTAGTTGCAAATGCAGTTCTACCCTTGTGTTTATGGCTTGCTCGAGAGAGATGATTTAAAATTAAGATTATTGATTGATGGTCTGTGGGTATTGAGTTGTCATGGGTTCAGCTCGAGAGAGTGAGTGCTAAACCCTTTTCCACACATTCAGCTCGAGAAAGTGAATGGACTAAGGAATAGGCTGTTCTTATTTTGCATGCTTTTCGATGTTAGAGAGAAATCGACATGATTCGGGGTAAATTGTTCGAGAGAAAGTTTACCTCCTCCATAGTCTAGCTTAATCACTAATATATAGCTCTTTTTTAATAGTTGCATTTACCCATTTGTCTACATTAGCTTATAATCGAATCACATCCCAAGAACCCGTCTTATTATTGTTATTTCGTATTGTTTGCTGCTGTTGTAGTTGATAATTTCAAACCAAAACCCCCTTATTTGACATTCGTGTCACCCTCTAATTTGAATTATGTTTTTATTCGAAAACTTCTATTCCTATGACTAATTTGAACATGTTCACACTTTGCTACTAAATCTTAAACATGTACCGCTCCTTGTGGGATTCGACCCCAACTCATTTAGTTGGGTTATATACCGACTAGTGATCGTTGACACTTAGAATTGGATAGAGTGTCCTTGAAATGTTGAATCAAAACGGAGCCGCTACTGGGGAGTGGTGTTGGTTAAGATTCTTTGGTTAAGTTGAATTTCTTTCTTTTTAGCTATAGTTGAGTCCATTTACTTTCAGTTTTGGCTTTCGTGTTGCTTGTTTAGAACAAAAGAAAGGAGCATGTCTTGTAGCAACGGTGACGCAATGGACCACCCTCCTTTGAGATTGAAGATTTTCAGGGATAAAATCCTAAATTTCAATCAATTGGAGGGTGAAACTATTCATGAGTTGTGGCCAAGATTTAAGGAACTATTGCAACAGCGCCCAACTCATGGAATTCCAGATAAGATGCTACTGGAATGCTTCTATAGAGGTCTTGGTCCTGAGAACAAAGAAGTGACTGACCACATTTCTCTGGGTGGTCTCACATGACTACCTTATGAAATAGCAGCCCAACTCCTTGATCATATGACCAAGACCATCAAGGAGACTGAGAAGGAACAAATTTTGGCCACACTGTTAACTCAGCTGGATCTCTTCGCCAAAAAGGTTATGGAATTGGCAGTACCGTACCGAAAGAAAGATAGGTATATTCCCCCTCATAAGCGTAGAGAGTCCTAGGAGTATGAGGGTGGACAAGTAGAAGAGATTCTCTCACTCATTCTCTACAAAGTCAAAGAATGAGACAGGGTGTTTAAAAGATAAAAAAGAATGTCTAACTGCTGAATTAGATGACTGCTTCCTATTTCATATCTATTCAGCTGCTGGAGACCCAAATGGGTGATGTGTTGTCTCATCTCCACCCCATGAGTGAAGTCTGAGTGGGGAGTTGTGTCGAGCCATGACGTTAACTAAGGCTCTTCTTGGGAGGCAACCTAAGTTTAGCGCTTTCTTTTTGTTTTTGGAATAATCGTGTGTTTACTGTGCAGTTGATGTGTGGAATGTGTTTGGAAAATGTAGGTTGGCGAGCAAAAAGTCCAGTCGGCAACTCGCCAAAGAGGTCGGCGAGCCCGACTTGGACCACCGTTGGACTTAAGAAATTCTAAGGTTGGAGTCTATAAAACTCGGCGAGCCCAAGAGAAAATTGGTGTGTTGCCGAACGGGTCAGCGATCTCAACTTTGTCCACCGTTTGGACCCCCACATTTACTAGAGATCCTGGAAAACTTGGTGAGGTAAGTGCCCACTCGGCATATCACAGAGTGGGTCGGCGAGGAAAATTAATGTCGGCGAAAAAGAGAGAACTGGATGGTTTTTAAAGGCCAAAGGTTTAATTTGACTATCTTGCCTAAAATGATTAATTGTTGATTTCCCGAGTTTCGTGTGGTAAAATTGATCATAAATTGTTGGGTTGTGCTAAATTATTGTTGGGTCTAGTCGGGTGAAGTCTGAGTGACCCATGAATGTGCTAAATGATGTACTTGACCCAATAATAGAGCGTTTGACGCCATTCTTAAATGCTTAAGTCGTCAAATGGCCAATTTTCGCCAAACCGGGAAAAGTCTAAGTACCCTGGGTGCATGGCTCTTATGGATCTCAGTTTAATTGAATTAATGCATGGTTTGATGTTATTTATGGGGGCTGCGGGGATATTTTGGAAGTCGGGGTAGAAAGTAGTCACGTTGGGCAGTTTGGCGAGATGGGTCGAGTTCGCCGAACTACTCGACGGTTCACCGAATCCCCCTAGATTGCATTTAATTTTGTGTTAATGTTGAGTTTTTGTTCTGTAAATTTCGGCGAGAAGCATGAGTTCACCGAATGCAATCGGCGACTCGCTGAAGGTCTTCTTTGATAGCCCTTTCTGCGCCCCTAACCCCTAAATGGCACTGTAACTTTCAACGGGCTTGTCTTTTCTTGGGGAATTTTGTTAGAGTTTCACCGAAAGTACCCTCTCATCGCCAACATGCCAATTTTTCTGGAGTATTTTGAGCCAATCCTCTCGACGAGCCCGATCTGGCTCACTAAAGTAATTCGGCGACTCGCTGATCGATTCGGCGAGTCTGACTGTAATATAATTTCTATGATCTTTCTTGAACTGTTTCTAACAGTTTTCAATTTGTGTTGTAGATATTGCTAGAACGAAAGTAATAGGTTGACACATGTCGCTCCGTAAGAAGGCCAAAGGAATCAAAATCAATGAAAATGTAGTTGCATCCAGGGTAAAAGTTACCAAACTTCCTACCACAGGTGGGAAGGGAAAAGGGAAAGTAAAGGCACATGCTCCTGCATCACCGGAGGTTAGCTCCGACAGTGACAGGATATATGCCATTCACCTCACCATTTCTGAGAGTGAGGGTGAGCATCAGGACCCTCGGGCTACCACTTCTGAGCATGAGGATGATCAGTTATTGTCAGCCCAGAGAGTTGAGCTACGTTCCAAGAGGCTAAATGATATGTCTAGGATCAGGACTACCCAGGCCACAACTTCTCCTCCTGCTTCAGCACAGGCTGTGGTCCTAGCACCACTGGTACAGGGTCCTCCTCCCGGTGTATGAACAGATCGAAGACTGAGGGATTGAGGACCATTATAGAGGAGAAGAGACTGTCTACTGATGGAGTCATAGACAAATATCCGGAGATCATAAGCTGTCTAAGGTCTCACAAGTTCCTGTTATTCACTCGACCCCATGGCCCTTATGTTCCCAATTGGGTCCGGGAGTTCTATGGTGCTTACTAAGCTTTAATGCCACTAGGAAAGATACAGACTGCCATATTCAAGCCAGTAGACTATGTGGTTATCAGGGGCAGAAAAGTAAAGTGTGATAGTGATGCTATCAATGCAGTCTTGGAGTGCTCAAGGAGAATTGAGGATGACTGTCAGTACATGATCAGAACAAAAACCTTAGAGAATATGAAAAAGTGGTTGGCTCTTCTTATATCTGACGGTACTCTCATGTGGCTCGAGGTTGGAGCATCCATTAAAAATAAGGACCTCAATGTAGCCGCAAGCTATTGGTTTGGCTTAATCAGTAGTACTATTATGCCATCCCAGAATGAGTCGATTCTCCGCCACGTGAAAGCATCCTGCCTTGGTTGTATCATTAAGGGGACGAAGCTGAACTTGGCTATGATCATTGCATAGGAGATGGTTATGAGAGCATAACAATGCCAAACCTCTCTTCCTTTTCTGGTGTTGATCACTGAGTCATGTAGACAAGCATGAGTACCTCGGGATGAGAAAAACCTCTTGTACTAATATTCGAAGGATTGATGCTGAGTACCTTAAAGATAAGGCTAAGAAGAAGAAGGCAACTCTGGTGGATTCTTCCCTAGTTGTTGATATTCAGACACTACTTGTTGAGGAAGTATTGCCTACTCCGGCCCTTAGGCCTTCAGATATATCTGGCGTTGTCCCTTCTGTTACGCCTAGTTCCTCTACAGCTCCCTTGCCTCATAGATCTGGTACTGTTGCTGCTGCCCAACCTCCACTCACCCAGGCTGCATTACTACGGATGGGGCAGCTAGCCCATTGTGCTGGTATGCGCGCCTCTAGGCTTGAGGGCACCATTCCTATCATGATCCAGATGGCCTTTGTTGATGCTGTGACATCTCTGATTTTGACCATTGATGCCCTTGTGGTACCGATAGCATTGTCTGACCAATGCCAATGGGCCACTAAGGAGGTGACGACTCTTATGGCCGTTATTGCTGAGCTGAGGAAGGACTGGACCAATTGAAGTCCATGGATATGTCCATGATATTCGGGACTATAGAGATCCCCATCATGCCAGCTGATACAGAGATTCGTCGGGCTACCACTGGAGTTGAGGTTCGAGTTGAGGAGGTAGATGCTGATGAGTCTGAGGCTAAGATCGATGAGGAGTACCTTGGTGTTGATGAAGAGGCTTCTTATGAATGCCTGACAGAGGTTGAGGAGGCGATGATAGATTCAATTGTACAAATTTATTTCGCCGACACAACCATGGCCGGATCTAGTGTTGCTGTGACTCCAGGTACTGATGCCCAAGATCAGAGTGTTGCACCGGGCACTGATGCCCCAACAAATGGAGCGACAACGCAGATAGGACTTCTCTTTACCTCCCTCTCTGTCACTTTTATTGACTTTTATTATTTTAATTGCATATGAGGACAAATTACTTTTTGTTTGTGGTGGAGTGAGATATTTTCATACCTACCTCTTATGTTTATGATTTTTTGTATGTATTGGGTTTTATGCTGTAAAATTGTTTTGTGGCACTGTGTTGTGGATGTTTGAGCTTATGGCTCCGTGTTTTAACTGCCAATGGTTTTTTGGCCCCTCTATAAAAAATTGCCACCTCTTGATTATGTTTGAATGTGGTTGTTCTTGTGCAAATTTGAGTGTCGGTCATGATCAATACCGATGACTTGAATAGTGATCTTAATCAAATCAAAATGAATGTGCAACTACGATGACGCTAAATGAAGTTGCATAGATAATATGTGAAGTGTTTGCATCTCGTTGTGACTAGCCAATTATCGAATTAAGTATTTTGTGATGAACATTACACACTAGCGAAAGTGTGGAGTACTGTTTTATATTGTTGCCAATGCCTTGTGTGATGAGCTTGTCGTGAACCTTGTGTGATGACACCTAGAATTAGCCTTATTGGTCCGGTTGACTAAGTGATGCAAGCTCTTTAAATAATCTTAAGCAACCATTTTGAAGAGTGAAATAGTTCGACATTATACCTCTTTTGTGGCCAACCTTGTGAGTGTGTGAACTTTTCTTGAACACCCTTTGAGCTTTACCCTTTTTCTTTGAAGAAACTTGATGTAATTGTGACCTTTCTTTATCCATTCACCCATAATCCTCATGATTGGTTGTTTGTTTGAATAGCCAACTTAGGCCAAAATACTAAGTTGGGGGTATGGTGAAAAGGGAAGATAAATCAAGAAGTGCAAAGAAGGCCCCCTTGAGCCATGGTATTGAAAGAAAATGAAACCCCTCCATACAAAAAAAAAAGAAAGAGAAAAGAAGAAAGAAAAAGAAGAAGAATGAAAAAAAAAGTTGTTGAATAAAGTTGTGAAAGTGCAAAAGAAATGGGATCTCCGGGATTCCACAAAAAGTGAATAATGGGGTGACTTTTGAGCTTCGGTGAAAATGTTGAAAAAAAGGAAAGAAAGTGTTGTTCATACCAAATTTCATGAGGATAGCAACCACTGAACCTAATTGATCATACATTTACACTCAGGCCTGTTATAGGCCTTGAAAAGTCTTTTTTTATCTTGAGTAAGCTGAAACAAGTGTTGATTGGAAAATAACGGTAAACCAATGGGTGAAGTCATGCATGTGTTCATCTTTGTGAGTGGGAGAGTTGTATGAGATTCCGGAGCTATAATTTGTTGAACAATTGTGTGTGAATATGGAATCACTTTTTGTGTGAGGGCATTTGACTACTTTTGGTGAGCTTGAACTTGCATTTGAAGCAAGTATTGTGAACTTGAGAATCTTCGATAATGGTGAGTCACAACTTGAATCTCTGAGTGCACAATTGATCCTAGCATGAGTAAGTTGAATCTTGTCGTGTGCATTCATGATTGAGTCTTGTGTAGCACTATTTGAGACTTCCTTTTTGAATTTCTGAACTTGAGTTTAATTTGAGCACAAGCAAAAGTTTAAGTTGGGGTGTTGATGAGTCCTAGATTTGGACTCATTTAGGGCTTTGTTTGTATAGGTTTACTGTCCTCAAATGCTTATTTTGTGCCAATAACTGATGTAAAATCCTTGATTTTCAGGATTATGGATTAAGGAGCAAAGCAAGGACACTAAGTTGCAAAAAGGAACAAAGCGAGCTGAAAGAAGGAAGAAAAGAGAGCCTGGTGATCGCCTAGTACATTTGACGAGTCGCTGAGTGGCCATTTAACCGGTTAAAGTTCCAGTGTGCCAAGCTGTGAAGGAAAAAACCATGTTTGCGAGTGTAAGGAGCAGTTGGCGGATCTCCGAGTGGTTCTGCGATGCAGTGTTAGATCATCCAAAGTAACAGATCCTGATGTTGCTGATGACCAAGGTAGAAGGGCGATGGAAAGGTCCAAACGGAGTATCGCCGAGTGGATTGGCGAGCCCGACTTACTTCACCGAGTGGCTCTTCGCAACACATTTTTTGCGACTATAAATATGTTTTTGAACATTTAGTTTAGTATCTTTAATATATTTTTTATCTAATCTTGGATGATATTTTTCGTTAGAACATATATTATTGAGTTTTGAACATTGAGACAACTTTTCCTTAGCCTTTGAAGAATTGAAGTTTTTCACTTTTGAGAAATTGTAAGTTGGTTATTGAGAATCTTCAATTTGGACCTTTCTAATGACGCAAGTCTGACTGTAATATAATTTCTATGATTTTTCTTGAACTGCTTCTAACAGTTTTCAATTTTTGTTGCAGATATGGCTAGACGGAAAGTAGCTGGTCGAGACATGCCGCCACGTAAGATGGCCAAGGGAATCAAAATCAATGAGGATGCAGCTGCATCCAGGGCAAAAGCAACCAAACTTCCTACCACAAGTGGGAAGAGAAAAGGAAAAGGAAAGAAACATGCTCCTGCGTCACCGGAGGTAAGCTCCGACAGTGAGGGGATTTATGCCATTCACCTCACCACTTTTGAGAGTGAGGGTGAGCATCAGGACCCTCGGGCTACCACTTCTGAGACTGAGGATGATCAGTTATTGTCAGCCCAGATAGCTAAACTACATTCCAAGAGGCTGAATTATCCGTCTAGGATCAGGACTCCCCAGGCCACTACTTCTCCTCTTGCTTCAGCAAAGGCTGTGGTCCTAGCACCACCAGTACAGGGTCCTTCTCCCCGATGTATGAACAGACTGAAGACTGAGGGATTGAGGACCATTATAGAGGAGAAGAGGTTGTCTACTGATGGAGTCATAGACAGATATCCGGAAATCATAAGTTGCCTAAGGTCTCACAAGTTTTAGTTATTTTCTCGACCCCATGGCCCTTATGTTCCCAATCGGGTCCGAGAGTTTTATGCTGCTTACAGATCTTTAGTACCACAAGGGAAGATGCAGACTGCCACATTCAAGCCTGTAGACTATGTGGTTGTCTGGGGCAGAAAAGTAAAGTGTGATAGTGATGTTATCAATGCAGTCCTGTAGTGCTCAAAGGGAATTGAGGATGACTGTTAGTACATTATCAGGACAAAAACTTTAGAGAATATGAAAAAGTGGTTGGCCCTTCTGATATCTGACGGTACTCCCAAGTGGCTCGAGGTTGGAGTATCCATTGAAAATAAGCACCTCATTGTACGATCGAGGTATTGGTTTGGCTTCATCAGCAGTACTATTATGCCATCCCAGAATGAACTGATTCTCCCCCACGCGAAAGCATCATGCCTTGGTTGTATCATTAAGGGGACGAAGTTGAACTTGGGTATGATCATTGCATAGGAGATGGTCATGAGACCCAAACAATGCCAAACCTCTTTTCATTTTCTGTTGTTGATCATTGAGTTGTGCAAACAAGAATGGCTGCCTCGGGATGAGAAAAAGGATGTTGAAGTGACTCTCACCTCAAGTACTGATATTCGGAGGATTCAGGTACATCTAGCGTTGTCCCTTCTGTTACGCCTAGTTCTTCTGCAGCTCCCTTGACTCTTAGATATGGTGTTGTTGTTGCTGCCTGACCTCCACTCACCCAGACTGCATTACTACGGATGGGGTAGCTAGCCCATTCTGCTGATATGCGCACCTCTAGGCTTGAGGCCACCACTCCTGGCATGATCGAGATAGCCCTTGCTGATGCTATAACATCTCTTAGTTTTACCATTGATGCCCTTCCGGCACGGATAGCGGTGTGTGAGGAGGCCAAGGGGCCACTGAGTAGGTGACGACTATTAAGGTTGTTATTGCTGAGCTGAGAAAGGACGTGGACCAATTGAATTCCACGGATATGTCCATGATATTTGGGACTGTGGACATCCCCGACATGCCAAATGATACAGATATGCCTCCGGCTACCACTAGAGATGTGGTTCGAGTTGAAGAGGTATATGTTGACGAGTCTGAAGCTGAGACCGATGAGGAGCAGCTTGGTGTTGATAAGAAGGCTTATTATGAAGGCCTGACAGGGGCTAAGGAGGCGATGATAGATTCAATTGTACAAATTTCTTTTACAGACACCACCATGGCCGGATCTAGTGTTAATATGACTCCAGGCATTAATGCCCACTATCAGAGTGTTGCACCGGGTATTGATTCCCCGACAGATGGAGCGACAGCATAGACATGACTTCTCTTTACCTCCCTCTCTGTCAGTTTTATTGACTTTTAGTATTTTGATTCTATATGAGGACAAATTGTTTTTTGTTTGTGGTGGGGTGACGTATTTCCAAACCTGCCTCTTGTGTTTATGATTTTTTGTATATATTGGGTTTTGTGTTGTAAAATTGTGTTGTGGCACTGTGTTGTGGATGTTTGAGATTATGGCTCCTTCTTTTAACTGCCAAAGGTTTTTGGACCCCTCTAAAAAAATTTGCCACCTCTTGATTGTGTTTGAATGTAGTTGTTCTTGTGCAAATTTGAAAGTCGATCATGATCAATACCGATGGCTTGAATAGTGCTCTTATTCGAATTAAAATGAATGCGCGGCTACGATGAGGAAAAATGAAGGTGCATAGATAATAGGTGAACTTTTTCATCTCGTTGTGACTAGCGGATTATCAAATTGAGCCTCTAGTGATGAACATTGCACACTAGCGAAAGTGTGGATTCTTGTTTGATATTGGTCTCAATGCCTTATGTGACAACCTTACCGTGAACCTTATGTGATGAAACCTAGAATTAGCATCATTGGTCCGGTTGACTAAGTGATGCAAGTTCTTGAAATGATCTTAAGCAACCATTTTGAAGAGTGAAACAATTTGACATTATACCGCTTTTGTGGCCAACCTTGTGAATGTGTGAACTTTGCTTGAACACCATTTTAACTTGACCATTTTTCTTTGAAGAAACTTGATGCAATTGTGACCTTTCTTTATCCATTCACCCATAATCCTCATGATTGGTTGTTTGTTTGAATAGCCAACTTAGGCCAAAATCCTAAGTTGGGGGTGTGGTGAAAAGAGAAGGTAAATCAAGAAGTGCAAACAATCCCCCCCTTGACCCATCGTATTGAAATAAGATGGAACCCCTCCATACAAAAAAGAAAGAAAGAGAAAAGAAGAATGAAAAAGAAAAATAATGAAAAAAAAAGTTGTGGAATAAAGTTGTGAAAGTGCAAAAGAAATGGGGTGTTCGGGATTCCATGAGCATTGAATAATGGGTTGAGTTTTGAGCATGGGTGAAAATGTTTAAGAAAAGGAAAGAAAGTGTTGTTCATACCATATTTCATGAGGATAGCAACCACTGAGCCTAATTCACCATATATTTACACTCAGCCCTATTATAAACCTTGAAAAATCCTTTTTGATCTTAAGTGAGCTGAAACAAGTGTTGATTGGGAAATAGGGGCAAACCTATGGATGAAGTCATGCATGTGTTCATCTTTGTGAGCGTGAGAGTTGTATGTGATTCCGGAGCTATAATTTGTTGAACAATTGTGTGTGAATATGGAATCATTCTTTGTGTGAGGGCATTTGACTACTTTTGTTGAGCTTGAACTTGCAGTTGAAACAAGTATTGTGACCTTAAGAATCTTCGATAATGGTGAGTCATAACTTGAATCTTTGATTGCACAATTGATTCTTGCATGAGTAAGTTGAGTCTTGTTGTGTGCATTCATGATTGAGTCTTGTGTAGCACTATTTGAGACATTCTTTTTTAACTCCTCAACTTGTGTTTTACTTGACAACAAGCAAAAGTTTAAGTTGGGGGTGTTGATGACTCCAAGATTTGAACTCATTTAGGGCTTTATTTGTATAGGTTTAGTGTCCTCAAATGCTTATTTTATGCCAATAACTGATGTAAAATCCTTGATTTCCAGGATTGTGGATTAAGGAGCAAAGCAAGGACACTAAGTTACAAAAAGGAACAAAGCGAGCTGAAAAAAGGCAGAAAAGAGAGCCTGGTGATCGCCAAGTCCATTTGGCGAGTCGTTGTGTAGCCATTTGACCGTCTAAAGTTCCAGTGTGCCAAGCCCTGAAGGAAATAACCAAGTTCGCAATAGAAAGGATCAGTTGGCGGATCTCCGAGTGGTTCTGTGATGTAGTGTTGGATCGCCCAAAGTAACCAATCATGAGGTTGCAGATGACCAATGTAGAAGGGAGATGGAATGGACCAAAGGGCGTATCGCCGAGTGGATCGGCGAGCCCGACTTACTTCACCGAGTGGCTCTTCGCAACACATTTTTGGTGACTATAAATACGTTCTTGAACATTTAGTTTAGTATCTTTAATATATTTTTTATCTAATCTTGGATGATATTTTTCATTAGAACAGATATTATTTAGGTTTGAACATTGACACAAGTTTTCCTTAGCCTTTGAAGAATTGAAGTTTTTAACTTTTGAGAAATTGAAAGTGGGTCTTTGAGATTCTCCAATTTGGACCTTTGTAAAGACGAAATCAATCTTACCCAGTTGATGGAAACTTAATTTGGTAACTATTTTTATCATTTTATGATGTCTAGCTAAAACCTCAATTCTTGGGGTGTGATTATGTAATTATGGGCTGATTTAGTTTATGGGTATTGTTAATTGTTAGTCTAAATATTATGGGCTGATTTAGTTTATGAGCATTTAAAAGCTAAAATTCTTGACTAAACTTCTCAATGAAAGGGGGCTTTTCATTTTTCACCTATATAATTGAATGTGTTTATTTTTATAAAAAAATTGAATAAAATTAGGATTAAAATGAGATTAACTGTAACGACCTGATTCTGTCGTTAGAGAAAATCCAATGGATAAAGAACTGGGGTTGGAAAACTTTTGGTAGTAACTTGGAATTTCCTAACCTAGTCCAGATTTGAACGAAATTGGAGTCAGTAAAGTCTAGGGAAATCTAGTAACAACTGGGTGTTTTAATTATCATTTTGATTACATAAATAGATAGCTAAGACATTAAAAAACCCGTACGACTTTACGGAATTGAATTCGGGCGTAGAACTCCCGAAAATGATCTTAGCGTGAACAGGTTGTTTTTTAATGTCAAGGGTTAAAGGAGTGATGTGAAATAGGGGATTAGAATTCAAATTCCAG
>JAJOOH010002605.1:0-42630 GCA_029582605.1 Solanum gracilifrons
CCCCCGGCGGGCCCCCCCCCCCAACTAGTATGTTTTTAATCCAATAACTGAAAATTGGAATCTTATCCATCATTATCAAATATTATCATTTATTTCATCCAATAGTTCTTTTTGCATTTGATCATCTTAGTAATATTGAATTATGTTATCACATTGTTATTGTAGTCCGTTCTCTTGGTTATCCACTTGTCTTTTATTGAGATTTATCCATATCGATCATATTCTTGGAGATGCACATTTTTTACAATGTTTTAAGTTAAAATATACATTTATTACTGATGGATGTTTTTTTTTTATGAAAGAGATGACTTACTTCAATTCAACATCAAATGATGTGCTAGCATTCAATGTGAGAAATGTGATCACAACAGTTCTATATGTGCCTATCTACCTAGGAGAGATGGTGTCTTAACTCACATAGGAAATGAGCTATGCTATGTAACTTCTTATAATGGTTGCGGGGATATATTTATATTAGAATTTATGGAAGAATGGGCATGTGTCTTAAGTGCAGTGTTTTCATGAATCATGGACAAAAGTAGTCTTGAAAAGCAATTGAGATATTATTTAATTGTTGTGAGATAGAAAACCATTCTTGTGCTCTTTGTTGAAGTACATTATTCTCTCCTTTCAACATATATAACCTTTTTAGATCTCAACAATGTCGTCGACAATGTTAATACAAGGTGATACACTGCATAACATTGTAAAACATTAAATTAGAAAAACAAATTTCTCAAATGCTTAAAAAGAACTCTTGTGTCTAAGATTTACACATATAATTATTTAGATACATATCCATAACTTCAAATATATCTAATATAAATATATCCCCACACTCATTATAAGCAGTTACATATCATAGCTCATCTTCTATCTGAGTTAAGGCACCATATCTCACAGGAGGATAGGCATACGTTGAACTCTTGTAATCTCATTTTTCACATTAAATTCTAGCACAACATTTGATGTTGTATTATAGTAAGTCATTACGTTCATATAAAATCTCCCACCATTAACAATTATATCTTCTAACTCAAGACAATCTAACGAAGAGCACCTCCAAGAATTTGATTGAGATGAATTTATCTCAAAGAAAAAAATTGGTTGATCAAGAGAAGGGACTGCAATGACAATGTGATAATATGATTCAATAATACCTTGAGGATGAAATGAAAGATTAACAGTTGGATAAAATACATGATAATATTATTGAGGAGAGATAAGTTTTCAGTCTTCAACTATGGGTTTACGAGCATAATTATTCTCCACCTCCTGACAAAAGAGTAACCATCTACAAGAACATAAAACATTGACGCTTTCAAACAAAAAACCAAGGGAAGGACTCGAAACACCATTCTCAAAACAGTCTAGAGATAAAGCAAGTCTCGTGAAAGTTTATAGAATGAAGTACTTTTCTGAAATTATAATAATGGACTAACTATGTAGTGATTTCATTATTTAGACACTGCCTGAAAGTTTATTTATGATATAGAGGGGAGAAAATGCACTACATATTTCCTGGCCACGTCTTTGATCTTCATGTCTTCTCTTCAAATATTCTCTTCATCTAAACTAGGTAATTTAAACTTTTCATTCTACTCTAGCTGATATGCAATAGTCTTGTCTTCCTCTGGAAACTTGGGAATCCTACTACCCTGGTTTTCGGTCATGTCATTATCCATTTTATCGAGCTATCAATTATGTTGTACTTACAAGATTTGATTTATGTTTTTTAATGCGCAAGTAATTTAGGGTCCAGAAAAACCAGAAAAAGGGGGCGACATGGATGCAAAATCGTAATGGCGAAGTGAACTGTTCGTTATCCAAATATTTCCAATGTTACATTGTTTATAAATTATTTACCGTAGAAAAGAGAAAATCTTCCAAAACTCTAGTCTTTATGATCATCCCTTAAAGTATATTTACAGACATAAGATTTTCTAAGTCATGCAATACCTCTAAAAATGAGAGGACTAAGTCTTACATAGACATGACTACTAGTAAATATCGAAAGGAATCAAGTCGAGGTTATTCCTATTATCACCCAAGACACTAGCCAACTCTTGATGGATAATGCTAAAAGGTCCTAAATCTTCCTTATTTTTTATTTCATCTACTTAAGCAACAGAACTAACCGGCAAGTCAGTTTTACATCTTCTTCATCAGCTTCCTTTTTCTCGGTAACCATAATTTTCAAATACTATTGGATTCCAAGGTTTGGATGGAAAACATCTAGCTCTAGGAATGGGACATTCAACACTACCGATTTTAGAACCTTAATTAGTATACTTTTTCTCTGCAACATCCTTTCTTTCTTAATAAATCTTTGAGGTATTTTGATACCTCTAGAACTTTCTCCTCAACCATGGAATTTCTGTTTTCTTTCATATCAGGTTGAATAATAACTCTCTCTTTGTTAAGTACATCTGGTTCAATTACTTTAGACATTTCTACCTCTTTTAGGAGCAACCTGATTTACAATTTCTAAAATAACAATCACATCATAAAAGATGAAATAAAGACAGTATGTACTTTCTAACTTTTAATTAATCTTATTTGTTCATGAATTTTTTTATGTGCTTAATCATTCAAAGATTACATCCAAGAGTTCAAAATATTTCTCGCACTAGCAATCTTGCTCCTTATCATGTTTCACACACAATACTTACACTCAAGTCTAACCCTTTATATCACGACCCAAAAATGGACGTGATGACACTCGTCTTATTCCACAAAGAAAGGTCAGCCTAATACCCAACTTATATGACAAAGTGCAGAAATTCATAATCGAATTACTATACCCCAAAACATGGTTTTCATGTATACAAGGCTCTAATGTGTTTTAACAAAATTGAAAGAAAATACAATTCTCAAATGATACTATTTCTAGAATAGAACAAAATCATAAATAAGCAGAAAGAAGGTCTGCTGAGATGATAAACAACTACCTCACAAACCTCCACAAGAAGACTCAAACAAGAAGAGAAGAGAAAGTATTACGAATGTCCGAGCTAGTAACCTACAAAAATGTAGAAGCAAGGGGTGAGTACCAAACCACATTGTACTCAGCAAGTAAACTTCTAAACACAAGCTAACGAAATAGAATACGGGTACTCCTTACACCCCAACCGAACCTGCATAAAACCAATCCAAACTAGCAGTTAATAATTTACATATTATACATCTTAACCACAACTAACAATTACATATCCTCAACAACAAGCTCAATATTCATTAATCATACGTTCCACAAAAAGGCACTCACAAGATCAGCAAAACACAATATCAAGTTCACCAATGATAAAGATGTGCAATGCAATGGAATGCAATGCCAAGTATAGTCATGTATGTCTGACTTAGTGATACACGCCTGCGATCTCTCATTCTGGGACCCATGAGGAACATATCTGTCAATGCATCCATCGCGGCGTGCGACACGACCCTCGATAATGGTATATGTTGCGCTGTGTGACACTCCCCTAGATAATTATATCTGTCGGGGTGTGCGATACGTCCCTCGATAATAGTATCCATCGCGATGTGTGACACGTCCCTCGATAATGGTATTCATCACGGCGCGTGACACGTCCTTTGAAATTGTACATTCTTTTTAATTTCGTATTCTTCCTCAATTCACATAACACAAATCAGAACCATGTCTCAGAATCATTCCAAAATACATGTTCACATAAATAATGAAGAGATGACCATTTACATAATAATGCACAATTCACAACAACAAAATCGTGATACAACATCAACAATGAGTCAATAAGCTTTTCAAACCATTCTCAACACATGAAACACCAACAATTAAATACGTTGCCTTTTATTACCCCCTTTCATTGTTAGAATTATTCAATATGGTCGAGTCAACCCATCACAAAATTCCATTATTCCCGAACACATACCACAAGGAAATACACCATTTCATACAATTATCAAGGGTTTATAAATCCATTTGTCCCAAATAACCGAGTAATTACTTCACGACTTGAGTCTTCCCTTTACATAAAGCTTCAAAGTGCTTCCAATCTATCAAATATATTATCCTTATAAGAATACAACCTAATGACTCCCATATTACTATTTTTAGTTTCTGCTCAAAATCGGGTCAAAGTCTCCCCGAGCCACCAATTTTGAATATGAAATTTTCTTTCAGATTAAGTTTACCCATGACAAAACAAACTCTCATGCAAAGTTTCAGCTAAAATGGATCGTTCTTCGACCCCCAAATCAATAGTTTGTTCTACGAACCCTAAACCTATATTTTCTTAAATAAGTATAAATTATACACGTTTCTACCCTAAAAATCTGTTCATTAACACATAAATTTTTTTATAGAAAGGACGAGAATCATTACCTTAACGCTTTGGGATGAAAATCTCAACTTTTCTCCTTATTCTTATAAGTCATAAATTATTTATAAAAGCCACTAAAAAGGTTAATATAAAAATAATGGTTAGAAATTCATAAAACAACTAAGAGGGTCGTCACATTATCCACTACTAAAAATCAGGTTCATACTCAAACATAAAGAATGAGAAGGAGGAATAACACATGTTAGCAAAAAGCATAAGTTATGATTTTTCAGAGTCGGTGTTCACCTCTCCAAATGACCTCCTCCTTCACACCATTTCATCAAGGTCAACTACTAATAACTGAACTTTTGAATCAAACTTTAGTAGATCCATAGATCAAGAGTAATTACTAAGCCAAATACTAACCCATGAATCCAATCCAAATCGAAACATTCTGGACCATAACACAATCATCAAGACAAATCTTTTCTTACGTTACTGCGAAATTTTTTGAACCAATATCGGCTTCAACAAGAAGTGAGCCTCAATAAACCAACAGATACTCATAATGCACAAACCATCACTGATCTTATCAAAATTCCTTCTCATGACACAATCTTTCCACGAACTTAAGTTATAAAAAAAAATCTGATCTTTACTAGTCATGGAAGAATCATACTTATGTAGCCCAAAAAAGGAAATGATCAAGTAACCATCCATCAAGTGATAAACCTAAGCATATAAAACCTTCACAACACAATCGAATTGCTAGATTAGTAGTTGTGATTGTAGATAACCGTTAAGAACGGTAGATATAGACTTAATGGTTCCCATATGGAACCACAAATAATCGAAACATGACCTTTATGATGAGATGACTATTAAAATAGTCGTACAACTATAACTATTCATGGTAGCTCTTCTATAAGTTCTCATAAGAACAATTGTGTGTGTGGAATCACTAGTATACTTTAACAATCTCAAACATCACCAAATCTGACATAACTTAAATGAACAAGTCTGCCCAAGAATGTCACCCTACTAAGAGGACATTCATAGGATCGGTACACCCGATCCACTACTAGGAATCAACCATAGATGTAGAAACACACATGAGCATATGCAGCGAATCATACTCTAAACCATGTCTGAAACGAAGTAGCTGGTAGCGAAAGAATGTACAGAGCAAAGGTCGGGTAAAATAAGATACTCCTTCCATAGTAAACATATCAAACAATAATATTTAGTTGACTCCATCTCTTTGATCTTTAGTTATTCGTAATCCACTGGTCTGGTCTCTATTATGATTGTAACCATACTCAATTTATCATACCCTATATATTCGTTATTATTCCACTAAATCTCACACTCTCAATATTAACAAAACATCATAACTACTTCGGTTATTTACCTTACTCTCAAATCGTCACTAGTATCAAAGTCTTCCTAGCAAATCCATTGTCACCTCTAAAATTTTCAAACTATGGCTCCCTTACTTTCCATGTAAGCATTTCATAATAAATGTAGGTCTCACCCAAGGCTGATAGCACTAATTTCAAATATCAAGAAGCTTTCCCATCGAGGTACAATAATTGAATCAGACCCATTGTCAACTTCACGCAATCATTCACATACAAAGTTTCAACTACCTTTCAAACTATCTTATACATCATGCAAAAACTTAGAGAAATTCTTAGTAACCCCAATAATTCTATATACTATGAGCACATAACCTTTATTTACCATCAAGTGTCTATGAAACACGCCACATCAATCTATGTAATCCCATTTTATAGAGTAGTTTCAATCCCCTAAAAATCCTCAATAACCATGTGTAGCTATAGGTCCATACCGTTGCGCATCCATAAGTCACATACCATAATTTGAACAATCTAGTCTGCCATAATCATGTAGAATCTTTCACACATCCTTATTTGTTACCCAAACCAAAACTCAATCTTCATTAAAGTCATTGATAACCCCCTAGACAGTTTGTACCGAATCACTCCACCTTGCATAATCATTTCTAAACTCAGAGGAGAAAGTTCCTACAACCTTTCAACTTCGAACCAAATGTCTACACGAGATTGCTTATTCCTTCACCTCTCTTATATTTCTCCCATGATGTAACTCCAAACACCTTGAAATCTTTAATATACTTGACTCTTATTCCTTTTGCCAACTTGCTTATTGATCTTATCATTTGACCGACAACCCATGCCATTTTACCTCTTACTCTAAACCAAAACTTTAAGTAAAACATTTCCTTAGGTTCTTCCACAATCAAAAGTAACCAATTTGTTTTGTGGTAACTATGGAAATTTTATTACCAAAGTGAGAACTCACGCTCAAGTAACAACAACAGAAAAACAAACAGTCACTGGACTTAGTCCCAGTTCTGAGTGAGCACCCGTACTCCTTTACTACCTATCCAGCTCTAGCAAGGATAAAAATTAAGCTTGGACAAAACTCTAGCTAATTTAGGCTTCTTGGAAACATAAAAGTATATATCTTGGATTATCAATCTCACAATTGTAGACAATGTTCGTTTCTTTTCGTGAAATATGACTTGGTTCCGCTCCTATTACACTTGGTATATACATCAAGCTAAGGCCATTCGATAAATGATAGAGTGAGCTCTATTTGTTCCACAGTGACGTTCCATCCATACACGCTATGTTGGCCAGTCCCAACTAGGTCTTATGATTCCCTTCAGTTTTAGTAGTTGTCCCCATATATCAGATTCTACTGGACAGAGAAAGAATAGATGCCCAAGAGTTTCATCCGCCCCTTCACACAGCTTACATTGTGGTTCCACATCAAGCCCCCATTTGATCACCTATCTTTCGTGTATACCTTGCCATTAGCTACCAAGTATGCTATAAACACCCATTTCTGAGGGGCTGGATTATTACACACAAGCTTCCTCGAACTCACTCTAGGAAAACTAACCATAAACTTTAAGTATTTATGGCGTATTGAGAACTTTCCTACTCCCAATTCTTCCGATAAATTCATTCCAACATCTTCCATATAGGTGGAAGCTTTGAGGATTTTCCTAACCAGCCACGATGCTTGGTTAGCTAGTGTATCACCTATTGTTCCTCCCTTTATGTAGGATAAATGAACCCATCAAACCCATAATTTATCTTTTTTGTTACACAGGTTCCATAACAACTTACATAATGCAGCTTTATTCCACATACCTATATTTAGGAGATTCAATCCTTCGGCACTCATGGGATACACATTCTATCCCAAGCTATTAACGCTTTCTTGGATAAATTCATGGATCCTGTCTACGAAAATGTTCGGCAAATCCTCTTTATTTGTTCCACCACTTTCTTTGGCAATTGAAAATTTTGGGACCAGTATATTTGTACAGTTAGCAGAACACTCTTCAACAACTGTACTCTACCTGCATACTAAATCAACTTTGCTGTCCAGGATGTCACTTTTCTCAACACTCGTTCTAATAGTGGTTGACATTGGACCAAGGATATCCTTTTAGTACTTAGTGGCACCCCTAAGTACCTAAATGGCAACTCTCCTTTTTCCATACCAAGGAGCTCTAGGATTTGCTTTTGTATTTCTGGCTTCACCCCTCCAAAATAGATGGATAATTTTTGTAAATTTGCTTGCAACCCAGACGCACTTGAAAACTCCTGTAGTTTGGAAAATAATCTCTGAACTGAGGCCAGGTCTCCCCTGCTAAATAAGAGGAGATCATCTGCAAAGTCAAGTTGCACTATTGGTAGCTGTCCACACCTTGGATGATACTTATAGAGCTTATCTTACTTCAACTGCTTCATAAGACGACATAAATATTACATTGCTAGAAAAAATAGGCAAGGTGATATTGGGTCACCTTGCCTTAGTCCTTTGTTGGCTGAAAATGGTTCAGTTGGCTGTCCATTTATTAAGATTGTGTAGGCCACAGAGGTCATACAATACATGATCCAACCTATGAAGACTTCAGGAAAATCAAGACTTATAAGGACTTGCTTCATAAAATCCAACTCTATCGAATCGTATGCCTTCATCATGTCGACTTTCAACATACATCGTGGCGATACATTTTTCCTCCCATAACCTTTCACTATTTCATGACTCAACACTATATTGTCAGATATAAGTCTTCCGGGCACAAAAGCAGCTTGTGTGGGATCAATTAGCACTTCCATCACTAGTTGAAGCCTTGATGTGAGTACTTTCGATATGATTTTGCATACCACTGTGCTACATGATATAGGGCGAAATTCTTTAACTGTGAAAGGATGTTTGACCTTTGGAATTAGAGTGACAGTGGCATAATTAACCGGCGGATGCATTGTATTTTGTTGAAAAAATTCAAGTACTGCCCCTATGACATCCTCCCCAATGATAGCCCATGTCTTTTTATAAAACAACGCATTGAATCCATCTATTCCTAGGGCGTTGTGGTCATCTATGGACATCACAACATCTAATATTTCTTTTCTAGTGAGAGGCCTAATGAGGGACAACTGATGTTGTTTACTGAGGACAGGTCCACTTCGCATGATCGTCTCATCAATACTTGGCAGAGTTCCAAGTGAATAGCCTAATAACTTCTTGTAGAACCCCAATATCTCCTTTTTCACTTCCTCTTTGTTGTCCACAATAGTTCCATCCTCTGTAACCAAGCTTCGAATCATGTTCTGGGTTGTTGTATTCTTCATGCTGGCAAAGAGATATTTTGAATTTCAATCTCCTATTTTCAGCCAGGTGATCCTATATTTTGCCGCAAAATACTCTCCTCCACTAAATGCCAGTTCTCCAGTTATTGTTTCAGTATTGTTTCTTCATCAAATAGGGATACTGGGCAGCCAGGTTGTCTCATCTTTGCTTGTAGTTGGACCAACTCTGATCTCGTGCTTTGGATCTTGATCTCATAGTGACAATATTCTTTCTTGTTCAACTCTTTGAGAGAAACTTGAACTTTTTTCAGCTTCTGCCACAGTATCATCATTGCAGTCCCTGTACCTGCACTGTTCCATGCTCCTTCAACTAAAGTAAGAAAGTTTGGATGGTCTATCATGCAATCAAAGAACCTGAATACTTTCCCTTCTCTAACAAGTCCTTCTATTGAAACACTAAATGGGGAGTTGTCGAAAAGAGTGGGTCCAAAATATGAGTTTTCAAATGTGGCCATTGTTGGATCCAAGCAACATTTACCACGGATCTATCTATCCTACTATAGACATGTCGATTGGTCCAAGTAAATGACCTACCTACACTTCACATTTCTTCCATTCCCGTATCGGCCATGAAGTTGTTGAAATTTCCTATTTCTGAGTCTTGCACCGGAGCCCCTAGTGTCCTGTCAGTCACGTACCTTATAGCAGTAAAATCTCCCTGAATAAGCCAAGGAGTTGTCGTAGTGCCTGCAATATCCAACAGATCCTTCCATATAATAAAATTTGCAACTCAAATTATGCACAAGTACTTCCAAATGCTCAATACCCAATGCGATCGATTATTTCTTACCTTATCAATCCATACCTTGATAAAATATACCACCACTAACATAGACTCCCAATTAAAAACATGAATTTTTTGTATCCCAACTGTATAGTCCATATCCTTTATCTACCAACATTAACTCGCATCTTAAATTTTTTTTTGAATTTAGGCATCTTAGTTTATCATTGATTGCCTCTCTCTCGACCTTGCCATATTCTTCTTTAAAATTTCAACTGTGTCAGTTACCAAACTCGAAACCACGAAAAAAACTGATCACCACACTCAAATCGAACGTCTATAGACTTCTTTCTCAAATCTTATTCAATAGTTTTTCAACCTATCAAATGAACTTGTGACACTATTATCATAAACAGAGGAAAGTAGATGAAACAACGCGTCTTTGAGCCAAATTCTTAAGCCTATGAAGATACATATTTGTCTCTTGCAATCTATGTAAATATTCTTGCTCTCGCCTCCTTTCCAAGGCTTCACTACATCCCACTGATTCTTTCCATTATGGCTCTAGCTCCTTTCAATTCTATTCGAGTGGTGTCCCAACACCTAATACAACTTTCCATATAACCACACAACTTAACAAATAGTAGCAAACCATAACCTTAGATACTCAAAAGTTATCATTACCATACAAAATCCTTTTAACCAACAAACGTTATCATATAGTAGAATTCGAATCATAATTCATCATAAAACCTTATTACCATCATGCTTAGTTAGCCCTTGCCATCATCACAAATTCAACCTCGCCATCAACATGACATCCCAAACCCAACTATGCCCACCATCCAAGGGACTCACTCTATTTTTACGCTCTTTCTTATTAAAATTCTCAGTTACCTTCACACAAGTATACTCTTGGGACTTCCTTTACCCATAAGTTTGTCATCCTAATATCGATCCACTTCCATGGAGCTTACAATGAAATCACCACTCATTTAAAATCCTCAAGATACACTTTACAACCTAAACACATTAATATTGTACCAAATATCCACCACTAAAATCTTCCTTATAAATAATGCTTAACTCAAGTGTTCGTAGTAACAAACTAGTTTATTTCTTAAACGTGAATGAAAATTCAAAAATAATTATACGAGCAAGTGATACAACTGATAACTCCTTAAGTAGTTAGTATTCTCATTTGATAATAGACGTATCAATTTCCATATAATACTAGTATCATACCGTTAAAGTCTGTTAGATCCACTATTAGAACATCTCATACCTGCCTAAAATATCGTACCTAAATAGCCCACACATTTTTATCCATTGAGTAGTTGCAAAACATTATAAAATATGTTTGGTCTCTAACCCAAAGCGATATGCATTCTTTCATAGATTAGGCCGATAACAGAAGTAAAACACTCCATAACTTTAACCAAGTAAGCATCGATACCATTGTAGTAGTTGTATCATGACCCCTTTTAATATACACTTAATATATAAAACCGTAGTAGAAATTCTAACCTCAATTAGTGCAACATTATTCTCCTAATTCGCAAAGCAACCTATTCATGTTATGATAACTTTATTAATTGTAATTTTCAAAGTTACATGTCCATTATCTAGCCATCCCTTTAATTATTCCACTTCCAATTGTTAAACCACTCTAAATATCGTATATAACGCACATACTCAATCCCTTCAAATTGCTGAACATTCTTAATCTAACTATGCATCCTACTCAAAAGTATATCACTTCCACCTTAGTACCAGGTCTAAAATCCAAGGTATACATGGTACACCAACGACTCACATGAAGAACAACTCATGAGTCATCACTATAATAGAGAGAGTAGAATGAAGCGATAGAAATAAAGTCTGACCAAACAAGTACGATAGAGATTTAAAAAGTGAAGAGTTTTCCTAGAAGTCACTATAGCCTCTCGAAGATAAGTACAGACGTCTCCGTATCGATCATCGGTACTCTACTTAGACACAACTTATACATACTTGAGACCTATGATCCTGGAGCTTTGGTACCATTTTGTCACGACCCAAAAATAGACGTGATGTCACTCGTCTTATTCCATCAAGACAAGTTAGCCTTATACCCAACTAATATGATAAAGTGAGGAAAATCCATAGTCAACTTAAATATACCATAAAACCTGGTTGTCACGTGTACAAGCCTCTAATGTGTTTTAACAAAATTGAAAGAAAATACAAGTGTCAAATGACATTGTTTCTAGAATAGAACAAGATCATAAATAAGGAAAAATAAGGTCTGCTGAAATGACAAGCAGCTACCTCACAAACCTCTACAAGAAGCCTCAGACAAGAAGAGAAGAGAAATTATCCCGAAGGTCTGGGCGGTGAGTACCAAACCACACGGTACTCAGCAAGTAAACATCTAAACACAAGCTAAGGGAATTGAATACGGGTACTCCTTACACCCCAACCGAACCTCCACAACTACAACCTCTATAAAACCAGCTCAACCTAACAGTTCGCAATTTACATAGCACATCACTCAACATCACCACTCTAAAAATTACATATCCTCAACAACTAGCTCAATATTCATCAATCACAACCTCCACAACTACAACTTGCATAAAACCAACCGAACCTAAAAGTTCACAATTTACATAGCACACAGCTCAACAACAACTAGCAAATACATATCCTCAACAACAAGCTCAATATTCATCAATCACAAGTTCCACAAAAAGGATCTCACAAGATCAGCAAAATACAATATCAAGTTCACTAATGATAAATATGTGCAATGCACTTAAATGCTATATCAAGTATAGTGATGCAAGTCTGACCTAGTGATACATACCCACTGTCTCTCAGTCCGGGACCCAAGGGGGACATATCTCTCCATGCATCCGTTGTGGCGTGCGGCACGACCCTCAATAATAGTATTTGTCGTGGCATGTGACATGTTCCTCGATAATAGTATCTATGGTGGCGTGTGACACATCCCTCAATAAGAGTATCCGTCGCGGTGTGCGACATGTCCCTCAAAAATAGTATATGTCGCGACGCGCGACATGTCCCTCGAAATGGTACTTCCTTTTTAATTTCTTATTCTTCCTCAATTCACATAACACATAATAAAACCATCTCTCAGAATCAATGCAAAACACATGTTCACATAAATAATGAGGAGATGACCATTTTCATAATAATGCACAATTCACAACAGCACAACTGTGATACAACATCAACAATGAGTCAATAAGCCTTTCAAATCATTCTCAACATATCAAACACCAACAATTAATCACATTGTCTTTTATTAACCCTTTTTCATCATTAGAATTATTCAATATGGACAATTCAACCTATCACCAAGTCCCATTACTTCTCAACACATACCACAAGGAAATACAAGACTCCATACACTTAACAAGGGTTTAGATATCTACTTGACTCAAATAATCAAGAAATTACTTCAGAACTTGAGTCTTCCCCTTTCATTAAGCTTCAATGTTCTTCCAATCTATCTAATATATAATCCTCATAAGAATACAAATCTAATGACACCCATATTATTATTATTATATTTAGTTTCGACTCGAAAATTGGGTAAAAAAGTCATCCCGAGCCACCAAATTCGAATCTTAAATTTTCTTTCTGATTATGTTTATCCATGATAAAATAAACTCGCATGCAAAATTTCAGCTAAAACGGATCATTATTCGACCCCCATATCAAGATTTTGTTCTAAGAACCCTAAACTTATATTTTCTTAATTCAGAATAAATTATGCACGTCCTACCCTAAAAATATGTTTATAATCACATAATTTTTTGTAGATAGGATGAGCATCATTACCTTAACGCTTTGGGATGAAAATCTCAATTTTCTCCTCCTTTTTCCTTTTCTTTTCTCCCATTCTCTTCTTTTCTTCTAGTGCGTAATTCTTTTTTTTCTCTTTTGGCAGCATACTGTCTTTGCTAACTACTGATTCGACCAACAACAACAACTTTAACCTTTATTTTTCAATTGGGCATAGCCCTTTATCTTTATTTTTTTTTTATTTTGGGTATTTTTCCTTTTATTTTATTTTAATTTTTTCCCCATTATTAATGCAACAAAATAATCTTTTATTAAATCTAAAAATCATGACACTCATTCTTATAAGTCATAAATTATTTATAAATTCTACTAAAAATGTTAATATAAAAAAATGATTAAAAATTCATAAAACGACTATGCGGGTTGTTACACTTTATAATAAACGTCCAGAAAAGGAAATGCAACACATTATATACCAAATATAGAGTGCGGGTAAGTTCTTTCATATGGTAGAATATATTGTTTATATAAGATTGCTTACTGAGAAAAATTTGATTTAACTTGATTATTAGATTTAATTGATAAATGAAGGAAAACAATGAGTTTGACAACGTTTATACGGCCATAAATTGTTGATAAATGAAGGAAAACAAAGAGTCTGTAACATTTAATTTATTTCATTTGTTTTCAAAGGAAATTAAAATATTAGTGATTAATATTTAATTAGATACTTTATTCTACTTTGATTTATTGCAGGAACAAAAATGCAATTTAATATTCAATATTCTTTTGTCAAATATGTCAACTACTTATTATCAATTTAATAATGTCTATCCAAACTTGTAACATTTTATTTTAAGAATTAATTTTCACACTTCAACCTACTTGTTGTTAATTTATAATAGGTCATTTCCAACGAACTCTTAATATTATTTTGAAGTTGAATCATCATAACATAAAAGGAACATACAATAGATACCATCAAAGAATACTTGTGCAATGCATGAATAAGATCCCATACTCTCACCCATACTAAGTAAAACTTTTTAGGTAACCATAGTGCATAATTCATATTCTTATTGTGGGAATTAGCCTTAACCGACATAGACCATGTGAGCTAAACATGGAATCCTGTGTCTACCCCACACCGAAAAAGGGTTGTCCTACTTGCCTAAGGTAGAACCAAACTCTTAGCTTAGGTGGATCTAATAGCTAAGTAACCTACAAGGGCACGTATTTTAAGAGATAAGGGGATTAATTCTAGAAATACGGCCTCTATTATCATGAGGGCTTCCATCCCATGAGATTGCTCCTAGGAACCTGGCCTCTACAAATGTGACTGCTCCCATCTCAATATATTACTACTAGAAACCCGGCCTCTACTATCGTGAGGGCTTTTATCTCATATCAATAACTACTCAGTGGTAAGCATAATTCCCATTTGAGTTCATATTAAGTCTTGACTTAAGTTCATAATTATGGAAGAATGTCTTGACACTCAATCAAACATAACTCATACTAAAGCTCATAGATTCATTTGGTGAGACTAGTCTTCCAACCTTAGAACCACTAGATGTGACAAACCTTTCACATCATATCACAATCATGCCTAAGTGTGTATATGAGGACAAACTTTCTAAAATATAACAAGTTGATCATGAGCATATTCACTTTACACTCAAAGCATTTCTAAAGCATGTACTAAACATCATACCAGATGCATACTATCATATCTTTCCCCTTTTCTAGAGTCAAAGCTCATATTAAATCAACACATCTAAAATGACTACATTACACATGGATATATTCATAATTCAAGTAGTTCAATTACTACAAGCCTAAACTCATACTTCACCTCCTTGAGGTTCAATTCCTACTTTCAATCATCCCACCTAGGGTTCAAACACTGGACAAGGATATCCTCCTAACCCATGTGACTCTATCACTTTGTGCATCCAAACATTCATCAGGTAGATTAGGTGATAAAGTCTTCCCATAACCATTCTATCTAATAGTCTACCATTACCATATAGGCTTTACTCTTGGAGCCTTCACATACATAATTCATCATATTGTATTTACTCTTAAAACCCTAGTGATCAACATTCATAACTATGAGTCTTCATTCTTAAATAACTCTACACCCTAAAAGCATCTTCTGAACCTAGATTACAAGGCATTCTAATCTCATTCTTCATTACTACGTATTTTTAGTTATAATTCATCATAAAAGCTCAAATTTGTTCATTACTATTTAAGATCCATCATATAATCTTTAACCTAATTCAATTCATGTCAATAAGCTTTCATTCCTAACAAATTACTAATCACATCAATTCTATATGATCACCTATGAATCCTCAATTTCACCTTTCATGGCATAAACCCACATATTATCAAATTCATCAGTTAAACAAGCGTTAACCATGGAAAACACATAAATTCATCTTAATATCATGAATCAATACCAAAACAATCATAAACAAGTACTATCTAGTCAATTGGAATCATACTCAACACTACCCACAAAGTAGGAGGAAACCCTAGCTAGAATTGGGTTTTGTCTTCACAAATGGGGATAATCTAGGAGGGATCTATGGATGGAAGCATAGATGAATAAATTAACATACCTTGGATATAAAGCCCTTTCCAAGCTTTCATAAATGGAGAATTTTGACCTAGATTTCTTCTTCTTCTTCTTCTTCTTCATCTTGTTGTTGTTGTTGTTCTTCTTCTTCTTCTTCTTCTTCTTGTTGGATATAAAGCCCTATCCAAGCTTTCATAAATGGAGAATTTTGACCTAGATTTCTTCTTCTTCTTCTTCTTCTAGAGAGAGAATTTCTTGGAGGGAATTGGGTTTGTTTTGGGTTCTTCGAAGAATAAATTAATTGATTTAGTTTAGGGGTCTATTAAGTTTATATAGGTGGCCTTATTACTAATAAACTGACCCCACTTAACCCCTAACTAATAATGAATTAACCCCTCAGCCCCCAACTTAAAACAACTAGTCACCAAAATTACCCCACCTATAAGACCCCTACCCACGGACCGTGGGTGGGTCTACGGACCGTACTGGTCGTTCGTAGGTGGTGGCCTGGGGCTCAACATGCAGGTGACCAAGGGTACTAGACCCATGACCCCTTCTTAAGGGGCGTGGGTTCATCCACTGTCCGTGGATGCCCTTCTTGGGAAGGCTGTTTTTTGACAGCTTTGGGGGCTGTTTTGGGGTCCTCCTCAAGGACCCCTTGGTTGGTCCTTGGGGATTCGTACCTTGATGTTTAACCCCTAAACCCCTCATTTTAAGTACGGGAAGTCATTTTACTATTCTAACCCACACATCAAACTCTAAAACTTTTATGTAAGACTCTAGTTTCACCTACTAGTTTTCCGGGTGTTACAATATCTCCCTCTTCAGATCATTCGTCCTCGAATGATGATTCGAAAAACTGCTTAAAGGAAACGACTCTAGACTAGCAGCCCATCATGAATGCAAATAATCTAATGCACTTAAAAAAAGGAAGAAAACTTCAATTCCAAGATAAACATATTCAATGCAACACAAGGGAGTAGAAACTACATCTAACAACCCAAAATGCCTGAAATTCTATATCTACTCATTTTTTTTCTAGGAACTACCATCTCCTAACTAAAACATGCTCAACATACACTCATGGAGCCTAAATGCCATTTACCCTCATAAAGCATTTAATCAAGGAGGAATCTTTCAACTCCAAACTAAGACATGCTCATATATTCATCTCATGAATTCAAATAGGCAACGCATACTCCATGCACTACAACATGAGGAAATAATCATGCAAACTCATTTTCTTTCAACTCGCAAGTTTTCATGAAAATGCATCATATAAGAAAATCATGGCAGCACATAAACACACAATAACCTTACTATCTAGGCACATCATCTTCCCCTTGGGAGTAAGCCTATACAAATTCTTCTAAACATCATCTATCAGATGAAAGCAACAATGAAGCTCATTCATACTAACGACAACTTCAAAGTCTATCATATCAAATCTATCAAGTCATAAAAGACAAGCAACACCGAAAACTAGATAAGGCATCAAACATATACCAATAGTCACATAAGGAGGTCATAGTTGATCATTTTTGGATTGGAGGACATAGGACTCAATTTTCTTCCTCTATCTTCCCCTAGCCTTAAGCACCGGACAATCTCTCATCTTGTGGCCACTCTCACCGCAACCATAACAACCCTCCGTACTGGCTAAACATCTACCTTCATGTCTCTTTCCACACCTAGCACAAGTAGGTTTTGGGAACAAATATTTACTATCTCTTCTTCTCCAAGGCTTAGGGTTAGGCACCCTCTCTTCACTAACTCTTGGGGGAAACCAAGAAGGACCTTGTCCGGAGGACATTCCAAGAGGAGAGTTATCATCATCAATCCTAACCCTCTTTTTCTCCATCAACCTTTCTTCAAGTTTATTTTGCTCAATTTGATAGGCATAAACTATAATATGAGAGATATTCATATCATGCTCAAATATGGCCATACAACATTCTTTTACCACTAAATCGGACAATCCCGAAGCAAACTTACTAATTCCCGATTTAAGATCAGACACTACAATTAAAACATACTTAGACAATTGAGTGAACCTCCATGCATATTCCTTAATACTCATATCACCTTGTCTAAGGTTGATGAACAGAAGCACCAAAGCTTATCTCATCTTTAAAGGGAAGAACATATCTAGAAAAACACTTTTTAACCCTTCCCACTCTATGGGGCCCAATCCTACCGGTCTAGTCTCTCTCCATTGGTCAAACCATATTTTTGCAACCCCTTTGAGTTGACAATAAGCTAACTACGCCTTCTCTACCGGAGTCACTCTCATAAAGTCTAACACCTTGGAGACCTTTTCTACAAAATCTTGAGTATTCTCTTCCACTTTGGAGCCATAAAACTCAGGATGGTACATCCTCAAAAACACCTTCACTCTAGAAGCAGCCATCCCCCTTATTGGGTTCACCAGAGCTACAACCTCTCTATTGGCTTGCGTCATCAAGGCTTGATTCAACAATTGGATAGCAGACCTAAGCTCACATTCGACATATCCGAAGGATCAATTGGAACTTGAGGAGGAGCTTGAAGAACCTCTTGGTCCACATTGTCTCCCTCATTCCTCAGAGGATTTTACCTTGTATCGGTCATAACCAGGGCATAGGTTAGGAGAAAGACTTAATAGATTTAAGCTCTATGGAACGACTTAGAGAATGAAGAAGTGAAGTTTCCTAAAAATCCAATAGCCTCCTATTCATAAATGTGGCGCGCTTCATACTTATTAACCAGACTCTACTAGACGTGGTCTAAGACAATCCTAGAACAATTCTAAACCTTGTTCTCTAATTACCAAGTTTATCATAACCCAGGGGTACACCTTGAAGTAACACGGCGTACTTGACCCCGAAGGGGTGTCATACAAGCCCTTAGCATATCATAACATAAGATGATAGAAAAGTATGGAAATTTTAAAAAAACATTGTCCATACAATTGAAGTATTTTATAAAAGCAAGCAGAAGTGTTTACTACACTTTCTCTCAAACCATCTAATACAACTTTTGAATAAACCCTTGGGATATATCCCATACAGTAGTCTCAAAACAGGTAAATAAAAGACATAAAGGAAATAGTGGTTTTGTCCTTGAAGCTATGAGGATTCACCAAATCATGCCTCATTTGCTCCTTAGAAACCTAGCCTCAAGATAGGGAATCAAATCTCCGAACCCTACATTTAATGAGAATGTAGGCAAAGTATGTGTTAGTACAAAATGTAATAAATATGTTAGATAGCATTACATCAAAAGAGAATAACAAAAGTGTTAGCCAATCTAATGCATATATCATAAGCATAAGAGACAATAACATAATCATAAGCATAATTTACAACATAGGTATAATATGAGCATAAGTCAACATAAGTCATAATTCAACAACATAGGAAATACCATATCTTCATAAGCTTAGTCCATACTCAATTCCTCTTAACATAGGAGAAACTTCATGCGTAACCTTTAAGTTATACTTGTGCAATGCATAGATTAGACCCTATAATCCCATCTAGGCTAAGTATCACTCTTAGCCCATCATACCTCTTCATCCTATTTGATCGTATCCTTTAGCTTACCTCTCATAGACAAGGAATCCTATAACCTTTAGACAATCATATCATGGACGGCAACTAGGGAAACGATCCATCAAATATAAATCCTAAGAATAAACAATATGCATATTTATTTCATAGGTCATCATAACATAAAAGGAACATACCATAAATACCTTCAAAGCATACTTGTGCAATGCATGAATAAGATCCCATACTCTCACCCATTCTAAGTAAAGCTTCTTAAGTAACCATAGTACATAATTCATATTCTTATTGTGGGAATTAGCCTTAACCGACATAGACCATGTGAGCTTACCATGGAATCTGGTGTCTACCCCACACCGAAAAGGGGTTGTCCTAATTGCCTAAGGTAGAATCAAACTCTTAGTTTCGGTGGATCCAAGCTAAGTAACCTACCAGGGAACGTAGTATATGGGATAAAGGGATTGCTTCTAGAAAGCCTCCCTTTACTATGGTGAGGGCTTCCATCCCATGAGATTGCTCGTATAAACCCGACCTCTACTAACATGAGAGCTCCCATCTCAAGAGTTTTCTACTAGAAACCCAGCCTCTACTATCGTGAGGGCTTCCATATCATATCAATATCCACTCGGTGCTAAGCATAATTCCCATTTGAGTTCATATTATGTCTTGACTTAAGTTCATCATCATGGAAGAATGTCTTGACACTCAATCCAACATAACTCATACTATAGCTCATAAATTTATTAGGTGAGACTAGTCTTCCAACCTTAGAACCACTAGATGTGACAAACCTTTCACATCATATCATAATCATGCCTATGTGTGTATATGAGGACAACCGTTCTACAATACAACAACTAGATCATGAGCATATTCACTTTACTCTCAAAGTGTTTCTAAATCATGTACTAAACTTCATGAAATATGCATACTATCATATATTTCCCATTTTCTAGAGTCAAAGCTCATATTAAATCAACACGTCTAGAATGACTACATTAGACATGGATATATTCATAATTGAAGTAGTTCAATTGGATTTACTATCAAAATCCTAGTGATGAACATCCATAACTATGAGTCTTCATTCTTAAATAACTCTACACCATAAAAGCATCTTATGAACCTAGATTACAAGGCATTCTAATCCCATTCTTCATTACTAGTTAATTCTAGTCATTATTCATCATAAAGGCTCAACTTCATTCATTACTACTTAAGATCTATCATATAATCTTTAACCTAATTCAATTCATGTCTACAAGATTTCATTCCTAACCAATTACTACTCACAACATCAAGTCTAGATGATCATCTATGAATCCTCAATTTCACATTTCATGGCATAAACCCACCTATTATCAAATTAATCAATTAGACTAGGGTTAAACATGGAAAACATATAAATTCATCTTAATATCATGAATCAATACATAAAAAATCATAAACAAGTACTATCCACTCAATTGGAATTATACTCAACACTACCCACGTAGGAAGAAACCCTAACTAGAATTTGGTTTTGTCTTCACAATTGGGGGAAATCTAGGGGCCTCTATAAATGGAAGAATCGATAGATGAATAAGCTAAGATGCCTTCGACATAAATCCCTCACCAGTCTAGCATAAGTGGAGTCATTCTTCGAGGATGATGGTCATGTTATCTTTCAGTTTTCAGTCTTTTAGTTTCAGAGTTTCTAGACTTAGCTGGGGCATGTCCCAACACTTTTAGTTAGTTTAGAGGCTTATTTCAGACATAGTTAGATTCAACTTAGTATTAAGGTAATATCTTCTTTGTATTAAACTCACCTGTTTTCATTTATCTCAGTTATAGTATATGGGTATTTCCCATCTTTTCATTTTTATTTATGATTTAGCTTCCGCATCAGTTTATTATCATTAGTATGCTCATGATCATGCCAGCAGGGTTAGCTTGGGATCACTGGTGGTCCTAGGTTCCGTGTCCGCGTCATAGGGGTAGCTTGGAGTGTGACAAACTTGGTATCAGAGCATTAGGTTTAAATGTCCTAGGATATCTGAAAAGTAGCACTAGGTAGAGTCCTTCTTCATTCATGTGTAGTGCGCACCACATCTAATGAGGGGGAGGCTACAAAGTGTCTTGGGAAATCTTCATTTTCTTGTTACTCTTATCATCCATAAGGTATGATCAAAATTCCATTCTAACTCAATTTTTTACGTTTCGGTGATCAAGCCTCCTCATAGAGCTTATACCAAGAATGCAAACGAAACTTCTCTAGTTCCGGATCAGGAAGTCTCAAATGTTAAATTCAGTTTTTCCATACAGATTTTGGCTTAGAGTGTCACTAACTAGAACAATCAGCGGGTTCAAGCTACTGTGAATGCAAATAGTGGATCAGCAGCAGCAAGGGTCTGTGACTTTGTTAGGATGAATCCGCATGAGTTCTTAGGATCGCAGACTAGTGAAGATCCCCATAATTTCTTGGATGAGATCAAGAAGATCTTTGAGGTGATGCAGGTCACTGGGAATGATTGGGTTGAGTTAGCATCTTACCAACTTAAGGATGTGGCTCATATCTGGTATACTCATAGAGTTGAGAGAAGCAAAGGCCCAGGAATTTATGAACTTGAGGCAGGGTAACATGATTGTCCAAGAGTATGGGCTCAAGTTTAACCAACTCTCTAGGTATGCTCCTCACATGGTTGCTAATTCCAAGGCTCAGATGAATAAGTTTATGTATGGAGTGTCAGACTTAGTGAAGACCGAATGTAGGAATGCTATGTTGTTGGGAGACATGAACATCTCTAGACTCATGACTCATGCTCAGCAGGTTGAGGGTGATAAGCTTAGGGAACATACTAAGGAGACTAAGAAAGCAAGACAGGTAACTACGAGTATTCCTAACGGAAATTGGGTGGTGGAAATTGCTCACAGTTTCAGCAGAAGTCTTCGACTCCAGTACCTTCATCAGCTAGTGTTCCATCCCTCAGGTTTCGTAACGATCAGAAAGGTAGGGCATCAGGTTCTAAGTCTTAAGGTAGTGTTTCAGGCACCAAAACCTACCCAACTTTCCCGAAATGAAGTAAGAACCATCTAGGTGAGTGCCTTGCAGGTAAGGAAGGATGCTTTGGGTGTGGTCAGTTTTATCATAGATTAAAGAATTGTCCTTCTATACAAGGTCAAAGAGGAAATAATGGTAGAGCTCAGTCTATAACTTCAGCAGCGCCAGCAGGTCACCCGACTCAGTATGGTAACTCATCTGGTACAGGTGGCAGACAACGCCAAAACAGGCTCTATGCACTTTAGGTTTGTTAAGATCAGGAAGATTCTCTTGATGTAGTCACTGGTACGTTACAAGTCTTTGATCTTGATGTTTATACATTGTTAGATCCAGGGGCTACTTTGTCTTTTGTAACTCCTTACATTGCAGTCCAATTCAGTGTTAGCCCAGAAACTCTTTCAGAACCCTTCTCAGTCTCTACTCCAGTCGGTGACCCAGTTATAGCTAGATGGGTGCACATAAATTGCCCTGTAACAGTCTCTCAGAAAGTCACCTCAGCAGATCTTGTAGAATTAGAAATGTTAGACTTCGATGTCATTCTAGGCATTTGGATTGGTTACATTCCTGTTATGCGTCAGTTGATTGTAGAACTAGGATTGTTTGTTTTCAGTTTCCAGATGAACCAATCCTAGAATGGAAGGGTAGTAGCTTAGCGCCTATGGGTCAATTGATTTCTTACCTTAAGGCCAGAAAGATGATCTCTAAGGGTTATCTCTATCATCTAGTTCGGGATAAGGATTCTAGTTCTGAATCCCCAACTCTTGAGTTAGTCCCTGTAGTCAATGAGTTTCTAGAATTGTTTTCAGATGATCTTCCCGGAGTTCCTCCCGAAAAGGAAATCGACTTTGGAATTGATCTCCTTCCAGATACGCAGCCTATCTCTATTCCTCCTTACAGAATGGCTCCAGCTGAGCTTAAGGAATTGAAAGAGTAGTTGAAAGACCTTCTAGATAAAGGATTCATCAGACCTAGTATTTCACCTTGGGGTGCACCAGTGTTGTTCGTGAAGAAGAAAGATGGTTCTCTCAGAATGTGCATTGACTATAGGCAGTTGAACAAGGTCACAATCAAGAATAAGTATCCTATCCCCAGGATTGATGACTTGTTCGATCAACTTCAGGGTGCTAGTCATTTCTTAAAGATAGACCTCACATCAGGTTATGTTCATCTTAGAGTCAGAGATAGAGACATTCTGAAAACAACCTTCAGAACTCGGTATGGTCATTACGAATTTGTAGTTATAAAATTTGAACTAACCAATGATCTTGCAGCTTTCATGGATTTGATGAACAAAGTGTTCAGGCAGTACCTAGACTTGTTTGTTATCATCTTTATTGATAATATCCTAATTTACTCTAGGAATGAGGAAGAACGTGCGAGTCATTTGAGAGTTGTTCTACAAACTCTCAAAGATCGCCAGTTATTTGCAAAATTTAACAAGTGCGAGTTTTGCTTACAATCAGTTGCTTTCCTTGGGAATATTGTGTCTAATAAAGGAATTCGAGTAGATTCCCAGAAGATAGAAGCAGTGAAACAATGGCCCAGACCTACCACTGCTACAGATATCAGTAGTTTCTTGGGTTTAGCGGGCTCTTACAGACGGTTCGTGGAAGGATTTTCATCCATAGCCTCACCATTGACTAGGTTGACTAAGAAAAAGGTTAAGTTCCAGTGGTCAAATGACTGTGAGAAAAGCATCGGAGAATTGAAAATTAGGTTGACTACAACTCCTGTCTTGACTCTACTAGAGGGTTCAAATAGTTATGTGATCTATTGTGATACATCCAGGGACGACCTAGGTTGTATGTTGATGCAGCGAGGTAAGGTAATAGCTTATTCTTCTAGAAAGCTAAAGGTACATGAGAAAAATTATCCGACTCATGACCTCAAGTTTGCAGTAGTGGTGTTTGAACTCAAGATTTGGAGGCACTACTTGTATGGTGTTCGTTTAAATTTTTCATAGACAAAAAGAGCCTCTAGTAAGTATTTACCCAGAAAGAGTTAAATCTTCACAAGAGAAGGTGGCTCGAGTTCCTCAAAGAATATGATATGAGAGTGCATAAACATCCGAGTAAGGTGAATGTAGTAGCAGATGCTCTTAGCAGATTATCCATGGGTATTGTAGCACATATTGATGAAGATAGAAGAGAGCTAGCAAAGGATGTTCATAGACTTGCTCGCCTAGGAGTTCGTCTTATGAGAATATTAGATGGTGGAGTAATGGTTCAAAATGGGGCAGAACCTTCTTTGATAGTGGAGGTTAAGGAAAAGCAATATAGTGATCCAATCTTGCTTGAGCTTTAGGGTGCAGTCCACAATCAGAGAGTGGAGGTTTTCTCCCAAGGGGGTGATGGTGTACTTCGCTATCAGGGTAGATTGTGTGTTCCTGATGTGGATGAATTGAAATAACATATTCTCGCAGAAGCCCACAATTCCAGATATTCTATTCATCCAGTCGCCACTAAGATGTACTGCGATTTGTGTATATATAGATCAAGTTATGATCAGCATAGATTCAGAGATAATGACTTTCCAGAAATAGCCTCGAGAACTCGGTATGGTCATTAGATATTTGTAGTTATGTCATTTGGACTAACCAATGCTCCTACAACTTTCATGGACTTGATAAACAAAGTGTTCAAGCAGTACTTAGACTTATTCATTATCGTCTTTATTGATGATATCCTCATTTTCTCTAGGAATGAGGTAGAGCGTGCGAGTCATTTGAGATTTGTTCTGCAAACTCTCAACTATTGCCAGTTATTTGCAAAATTTAATAACTGCGAGTTTTGCTTACAGTCAATTGCTTTCCTTCGGCATATTTTGTCTAGTGAAGGAATTCGAGTAGATTTCCCGAAGATAAAAGCAGTCAAACAATGGCCCAGACCTACCTTTCCTACAAATAGCAGAAGTTTCTTGTGTTTAGCGGGCTATTACGGATGGTTCGGGGAAGGATTTTCATCCATAGCCTCACCATTGACTAGGTTGACTCAGAAAAAGGTTAAGTTCCAGTGGTTAGATGATTGTGAGAAAAGCTCCACAGAATTGAAAACTAGGTTTACTACAGCTCCTATCTTGACTCTACCAGATGGTTCAGATGGTTATGCGATCTATAGTAATGTATCCAGGGTCGGCCTAGGTTTTGTGTTGAAGCAGCGAGGTAAGGTTATAGCTTATGCTTCTAGACAACTTAAGGTACATGAGAATAATAATCCGACTCATGACCTCGAGCTTGCAGAAGTGGTGTTTACACTCAAGATTTGGAGGCACTACTTGTATGGTGTTCTTTTAAATGTGTTCACAGATAATAAGATCCTCCAGTATGTATTCTGCCACAAAGAGTTGAATCTTCACCAGAAAAGGTGGCTCGAATTCCTCAAAGCTTATGATATGAGAGTGCATTAATATCCCGGTAAAGCAAATGTAGTAGTAGATGCTCTTAGCAGATTATGCATGGGAAATGTAGAACACGTTGAGGAAGAAAGAAGAGAGCTAGCAAAGGATGTTCATAGAATTGCTCGGCTAGGAGTTCGTCTTATGAGCATATCAGATGTTGGTGTAATGGTTCAAAACAGGGTAAAATATTCTTTGGTAGTGGAGGTTAAGGAAAAGCAAGATAGTGATCCAATCTTGCTTGAGCTTAAGGGTGCATCCCACAATCAGAGAGTGGAAGTTTTCTGCCAAAGGGGAGATGGTGTACTTCGCTACCAGGGTAGATTGTGTGTTCCTGATGTGGATGAATTGAGACAACATATTCTCGCAGTAGCCCACAATTCCAGATATTCTATTCATCCAGGCGCCACTAAGATGTACCGCAACTTATGTATATATAGATCAGGTTTTGATCAACTTAGAGTAAGAGATAGTGACATTATGAAAAAAGTTTTCAGAACTTGGTATGGTCATTACAAATTTGTAGTTATGACATTTGCACAATCCAATGCTCCTGCTGCTTTCATCGATTTGATAAACAGAGTGTTCAAGTAGTACTTAGAGTTATTCGTTATTGTTTTTATTGATGATATCCTCATTTACTCTAGGAATAAGGAAGAACATGCGAATCATTTGAGAGTTGTTCTGCAAACTCTCAAAGATCGCCAGTTATTTGCAAAATTTAACAAGTGCGAGTTTTGGTTACAATCAGTTGCTTTCCTAGGGAATATTGTGTCTAGTGAAGGAATTCGAGTAGATTCCTAGAAGATAGAAACAGTTAAGCAATGGCCCAAAACTACCTCTGCAACAGATATCGGAAGTTTCTTGGCTTTAGCGGGCTATTACAGATGCTTCGTGGAAGGATTTCCAACCATAGCCTCACCATTGACTAGGTCGACTTAGAAGAAGGTTAAGTTCCAGTGGTCAGATGATTGTGAGAAAAGCTTCACAGAATTGAAAACTAGGTTGACTACAGCTTCTGTCTTAACTATACAAGAGTATTCAGATGGTTATGTGATATATTGTGATGCATCCATGGTCGGCCTAGTTTGTGTGTTAATGCCGAGAGGTAAGGTTATAGATAATTATTCTACACAGCTTAAGGTACATGAAAATAAATATCCGACTCGTGACCTCAAGCTTACAGCAATGTTATTTGCACCCAAGATTTGGAGGACCTACTTGTATGGTGTTCATTTAAATGTGTTCGTAGACCATAATAGCCTCCAGTATATAACACCCAGAAAGAGTTGAATCTTCACTAGAGAAGGTGGATCTAGTTCCTTAAAGATTATGATATGAGAGTGCACTTACATTAGGGTAATGCGAATGTAGTAGCAAATGCTCTTAGCAGATTATCCATGGGTAGTGTAGCACATGTTGAGGAAGAAAGAAGAGAGCTAGCAAATGATGTTCATAGACTTGCTCGCCTAGGAGTTCGTCTTATGAGCGTATCATATGGTGGTGTAACGGTTCAAAATGAGGTAGAATCTTCTTTGGTAGAGGAAGTTAAGGAAAAGCAAGATAGTGATCCGATCTTGCTTGAGCTTAAGGTTGCAGTCCACAATCAGAGTGTGGAGGTTTTCTCCCAAGGGGGAGATGGTGTACTTCGCTCAGGGTAGATTTAGTGTTCCTGATGTGGATGAATTGAGACAGCATATTCTCATAGAAGACCACAATTCCAGTTATTCTATTCATCCAAGTGCCACTAAATTGTACCTGGATTTGTGTATATACAAATCAGGTTACGATCAACTTAGACTAAGAGATAGTGACATTCCAAAAATAGCCTTCAAAACTCGGTATGGTCATTACGAATTTGTAGTTATGTCATTTGGACTATCCAATACTCCTACAGCTTTCATGGATTTGATGAACAAAGTGTTCAAGCATTACTTAGACTTTTTCGTTATCGTTTTTATTGATGATATCTCATTTACTCTAGGAATAAGGAAGAACACGCGAGTCATTTGAGAGTTGCTCTGCAAACACTCAAAGATCGCCAGTTATTTGCAAAATTTACCAAGTTCGAGTTTTGGTTACAATCAGTTGCTTTCCTTGGGCATTATGTTTCTAATGAAGGAATTCGAGTAGATTCCCAGAAGATAGAAACAGTGATACAATGTCCTAGACCTACCTCTTGTATAGAATTGAGAAGTTTCTTGGATTTAGCGGGCTATTAAAGATGGTTCGTGGAAGGATTTTCATCCATAGCCTCAGCATTGACTAGGTTGAATCAGAAAAAATTTAAGTTCCAGTGGTCAGATGATTGTGAGAAAAGCTTCGCAGAATTGAAAACTAGGTTGACTACAGCTCATGTGTTTACTCTACGAGAGGGTTGAGATGGTTATGTGATCTATTATGATGTATCCAGGGATGGCCTAGGTTGTGTGTTGATGCAGCGAGGTAAGGCTATAGCTTATGCTTCTAGACAGCTTAAGGTACATGAGAAGAATTATCCTACTCATGACCTCGGGCTTGCAGCAGTGGGGTTTGCATTCAAGAATGGAGGAACTACTTGTATGGTGTTCATTTAAATGTGTTCACATATCATAAGATCCTCCAGTATGTATTCACCCAGAAATAGTTGAATCTTCACCAGAGAAGGCGGCTCAAGTTCTTCAAAGATTATGATATGAGAGTGCATTAACATCCGTGTAAGACGAATGAAGTAGCAGATGCTCTTACCAGATTATCCATGGGTAGTGTAGCCCATGTTGAGGAAGAAAGAAAAAAGCTAGCAAAGGATGTTCATAGACATGCTCACGTAGGAGTTTGTCTTATGAGCATATCAGATGGTGGTGTAACGGTTCAAAATGGGGCAAAATCTTCTTTGGTAGTGGAGGTTAAGGAAAATCAAGATAGTGATCCTATCTTGCTTGAGCTTAAGGGTGCAGTCAACAATCAGAGAGTGGAGCTTTTCTCCCAAGGGGGGATGGTGTACTTCGCTATCTGGGTAGATTGTGTGTTCCTGATGTGGATGAATTGAGACAGCATATTCTCACAGAAGCCCACAATTCCATATATTCTATTTATCTAGGCGCCACTAAGATGTATCGCGATTTGTGTATATATAGATCAGGTTATGATCAGCTTAGAGTCAGAGATACTGACATTCCGAAAATAGCATTTAGAACTCGGTATGGTCATTACGAATTTGTAGTTATGTCATTTGGACTAACTAATGCTCCTGCAGCTTTCATGGATTTGATGAACAAAGTGTTCAAGCAAAACTCAGACTTGTTCTTTATCAGCTTTATTGATGATATCGTCATTTACTCTAGGAATAAGGAAGAACATGCGAGTCATTTAAGAGTTGTTCTGCAAACTCTCAAAGATCGGCAGTTATTTGCTAAAATTAACAAGTGCGAGTTTTAAATACAATTAGTTGCTTTCCTTGTGCATATTATGTCTAGTGGAGGAATTCTAGTAGATTCCCAGAAGATAGAAGCAGAGAAACAATGTCCCAGACCTACCTTTACTATAGATATCAGAAATTTCTTGGGTTTAGCGGGCTATTACAGACGGTTCATGGAAGGATTTTCATCTATTGCCTCACCATTGACTAGGTTGATTCAGAAAAAGGTTAAGTTCCAGTGGTCAGATGATTGTGAGAAAAGCTTCACATAATTGAAAACTAGGTTGATTACAGCTCCTGTCTTGACTCTACCAGAGGGTTCAGGTGGTCATGTGATTTACTGTGATGCATACAGGGACGACCTAGGTTTTGTGTTGATGCAGCGAGGTAAGGCTACAACTTATGCTTCTAGACAACTTAAGGTACATGAGAAGAATTATCCGACTCATGACCTCGAGCTTGCAGCAGTGGGGTTTGCATTCAAGATTTTGAGAAACTACTTGTATGTTGTTCATTTAAATGTGTTCACAGATCATAAGATCCTCCAGTATGTCTTCACCCAGAAATAATTAAATGCTCACCAGAGAAGGTGGCTCGAGTTCCTCAAAGATTATGATATGAGAGTGCATTAACATCCGGGTAAGGCGAATGTAGTAGGAGATGCTCTTAGCATATTATCCATGGGTAGTGTAGCACATGTTTAGGAAGAAATAAGAAAGCTAGAAAAGGATGTTCATAGACTTGCTCGCCTAGGATTTCGTCTTATAAGCATATCAGATGGTGGTGTAACCGTTCAAAATTGGGTAGAATCTTCTTTGGTAGTGGAAGTTAAGGAAAAGCAAGATAGTGATCGAATCTTGCTTTAGCCTAAGGGTGCAGTCCATAATCAGAGATTAGAGGTTTTCTCCCAAGGGGGAGATGGTGTACTTCGCCATTAGGGTAGATTGTGTGTTCCTAATGTCGATGAATTGAGACAACATATTCTCACAGAAGCCCACAATTCCAGATATTCTATTCATCTAGGCGCCACTAAGATGTACCGCGATTTGTCTATATATAGATCAGGTTATGATAAGCTTAGAGTCAGAGATAGTGACATTCCGAAAACAACCTTCAGAACTCAGTATGGTCATTACGAATTTGTAGTTATGTCATTTGGACTAACCAATGCTCCTGCATCTTTCATGGATTTGATGAACAAAGTGTTTAAGCAGTACTTAGACTTATTCATTATCATCTTTATTGATGATATCCTCATTTTCTCTAGAATAAGGAACAACATGCGGGTAATTTGAGAGTTGTTCTGCAAACTCTCAAAGATCTCCAGTTATTTGCAAATTTTAACAAGTGCGAGTTTTGGTTACAAGTAGTTGCTTTCCTTGGGCATATTGTGTCTAGTGAAGGAATTCGAGTAGAATCCAATAAGATAGAAGCAGTGAAAAAATGTCCCAGACCTACCTCTGTCACTATATCAGAAGTTTCTTGGGTTTAGCGGGGTAATACAAACGATTCGTGGAAGGATTTTCATCCATAGCTTTATCATTGACTAGGTTGACTCAGAAAAAGGTTAAGTTCCAGTGGTCAGATGATTGTAAGATAAGCTTCACTGAATTGAAAATTAGGTAGACTACAACTCCTGTCTTGACTCTACCAGAGGGTTCAGATGGTTATGTAATCTACTGTGATGCATCTAGGGACGGCCTAGGTTGTGTGTTGATACAGAGAGGTAAGGCTATAGCTTATGCTTCTAGAGAATTAGGGTACATTAGAAGAATTATCCGACTCATAGCCTCGAGCTTGCAGTAGTGGGGTTTTCATTCAAGATTTGGAGGAACTACTTGTATGTGGTATATGTAAATTTGTTCAAACACTATAAGATCCTCCATCATATATTCACCCAGATATGAGAGTGCATTAACATCCGGGTAAGGCGAATGTAGTAGCAGATGCTCTTAGCATATTATCCATGGGTAGTGTAGCACATGTTAAGGAAGAAAGAAGAGAGTTAGCAAAGGATGTTCATAGACTTGCTCGCCTAGGATTTCGTCTTATGAGCATATCATATGGTGGTGTACCGGTTCAAAATGTGGCAGAATCTTCTTTGGTAGTGGAGATTAAGAAAAATCAAGATAGTGATCCAATCTTGCTTGAGCTTAAGGGTGCAGTTAACAATCAGAGAGTGGAGCTTTTCTCCCAAGGGGGGATGGTGTACTTCGCTATCTGGGTAGATTGTGTGTTCCTGATGTGGATGAATTTAGATAGCCTATTCTCACAGAAGCCCACAATTCTAGATATTCTGTTCATTTAGGCGCCACTAAGATGTATTGCGATTTGTGTATATATAGATCAGGTTATTATCAGCTTAGAGACAGAGATAGGGACGTTCCGAAAAAAGCCTTCAAAACTCGGTATAGTCATTACAAATTTGTAGTTATTTCATTTGGACTAACCAATGCTCCTACAATTTTCATGGATTTGATGAAGAAGGTGTTCAAGGAGTACTTAGACTCGTTCGTTATCGTCTTTATTGATGATATCCTCATTTAGTCTATGAATGATGAAGAACATGAAAGTCATTTGAGAGTTGCTCTGCAAACTCTCAAAGATCGCCAGTTATTTGCACAATTTAACAAGTACGAGTTTTGTTTACAATCAGTTGCTTTCCTTGGGCATATTGTGTCTAGTTAACGAATTCGAGTAGATTCCCACAAGATAGAAGAAGTGAAAGAATGTCCCAGACCTACCTCTGCTACATATATTACAAGTTTCTTGGGTTTAAGGGTCTATTACAGACGGTTCGTGGAAGTATTTTCATCCATAGCCTCACCATTGACTAGGTTCACTCAGAAAAAGGTTAGGTTCCAGTGTTCAGATGATTGTGAGAAAAGCTTCGCAAAATAGAAATCTAGGTTGACTACAGTTCCTGTCTTGACTATACCAGAGGGATCAGATGGTTATGTGATATATTGTGCTTCATCCAGGGACGGCGTAGGTTGTGTGTTGATGCAGTGAGGTAAGGCTATAGCTTATGCTTCTAGATATCTTAAGGTACATAGAAGAATTATCCGACTCTTCACCTCGAGCTTGCAGCAGTGGGGTTTGCATTCATGATTTGAAGGAACTACTTGTATGTTGTTCATTTAAATGTGTTCACAGACCATTAGATCCTCCAGTATGTATTCACCCAAAAAGAGTTGAATCTTCAATAGAGAAGGCGGCTCGAGTTCCTCAAAGATTATGATATGAGAGTGCATTAACATCCGGGGAACGCGAATAAATTAGCAGATGCTCTTAGCATATTATACATGGGTAGTGTAGCACATGTTGAGGTAGAAAGAAGAGAGCTAGCAAAGGATGTTCATAGACTTGCTCGCCTAGGAGTTCGTCTTATGAGCATATCAAATGGTGGTGTAACGGTTCAAAATGGGGCAGAATCTCCTTTGGTAGTGGAGGTTAAGGAAAAGCAAGATAGTGATCCATTCTTGCTTGAGCTTGAGGGTGCAATCCAGAATCAGAGAGTGGAGGTTTTCTCCCAAGGGGGAGGTGGTGTACTTTGCGATTAGGGCAAGTTGTGTGTTCCAGATGTGGATGAATTGAAACAGCATATTCTTACAGAAGCCCACAATTCCAGATATTATGTTCATCTAGGCACCACTAAGATGTATTGCGATCTGTGTATATATAGATCAGGTTATGATCAGCTTAGAGACAGAGATAGTGACATTCTCAAAACAGCCTTCAGAACTCGGTATGGTCATTAAGAATTTGTAGTTATGTCATTTGGACTAACCAATGCTCCTGCAGCTTTCATGGATTTGATGAACAAAGTGTTCAAGCAGTACTTAGACTTGTTCGTTATCGTGTTTATTGATGATATCCTCATTTACTCTAGGAATGATGAAGAACATGCGAGTGATTTGAGATTTGTTCTGCAAACTCTTAAAGATCGCCAGTTATTTGCAAAATTTAACAAGTGCGAGTTTTGGTTCTAATCCGTTGCTTTCCTTGGGCATATTGTGTCTAGTGAAGGAATTCGAGTATATTCCCATAAGATAGAAGCAGTGAAACAATGTCCCAAACCTACCTCTGCTACAGATATCAAAAGTTTCTTGGGTTTAGCAGGCTATTACAGACAGTTCGTGGAAGGATTTTAATCCATAGCCTTACCATAGACTAGGTTGACTCAGAAAAAGGTTAAGTTCCAGTGGTTAGATGATTGTGAGAACAGCTTCGCAGAATAGAAATCTTGGTTTACTACAGCTCCTGTCTTGACTCTTCCAGAGGGATCAGATGGTTATGTGATCTATTGTGATGCATCTAGGGACGGCATAGGTTGTGTGTTTATGCCGCGAGGTAAGGCTATAGCTTATGCTTCTAGACAGATTAAGGTACATGAGAAAAATAATCCGACTCATACCTCGAGCTTGCTGCAGTGTGGTTTGCATTCAACATTTGGATGAACCACTTGTATGTTGTTCATTTAAATGTGTTCACAGACCATAAGATCCTCCACTATGTATTCACCCAGAAATAGTTGAATCTTCACTAGAGAAGGAGGCTGTAGTTCTTCAAAGATTATGATATCAGAGTGCATTAACATCCGGGTAAGGGGAATGTAGTAGCAGATGCTCTAAGCATATTACCCATGTGTAGTGTAGTACATGCTAAGGAAGAAAGAAGAGAGCTAGGAAAGGATGTTCATAGTCTTGCTCGCCTAGGAGTTCGTCTTATGAGCATATCAGATGGTGGTGTAACGGTTCAAAGTGAGGCAGAATCTTCTTTAGTAGTAGAGGTTATGGAAAAGCAAGATAGTGATCCAATATTGCTTGAGCTTGAGGGTGCAGTCCACAATCAGAGAGTAGATGTTTTCTTCCTAGCGGGAGATGGTGTACTTCGCTATTAGGGTAGATTGTGTGTTCCAGATCTGGCTGAATTGAGACAACATATTCTTACAGAAGCCCGCAATTCCAGATATTATGTTCATGTAGGCGCCACTAAGATGTACTGCGATTTGTGTATATATAGATCAGGTTATGATCAGTTTACAGACAGAGATAGTGACATTCTGAAAACAAACTTCAAAACTCGATATGGTCATTACGAATTTGTGGTTATATCATTTGGACTAACCAATGCTCCTGTAGCTTTCATGGTTTTGATGAAGAAAGTGTTCAAGCAGTACTTAGACTTGTTCGTTATCGTCTTTATTGATGATATCCTCATTTACTCTAGAAATGATGAAGGACATACGAATCATTTGAGAGTTGTTCTGCAAATTCTCAAAGATCTCCAGTTATATGCAAAACATTTTAAGTGCTAGTATTGGTTACAGTCAGTTTCTTTCCTTGGGCATATTGTTTCAAGTGACGGAATTCTAGTAGGTTCCCATAAGATAGAAGTAGTGAAATAATGTCCCACACCTACCTCTGCTACAAATATCAGAAGTTTCTTGGGTTTAGCGGGCTATTACAGACGGTTCGTGGAAGGATTTTAATCCATAGCCTCACCATTGACTAGGTTGATTTAGAAAAAGGTTAAGTTCCAGGTGGTCAAATGATTGTGAGAAAAGCTTCGCAGAATTGAAAACTAGGTTGACTACAGCTCCTGTCTTGACTCTACCAGATGGTTTAGATGGTTATGTGATCTATTGTAATGCATCCTGGGATGGCCTAGGTTGTGTGTTGATGCAACGAGGTATGGCTATAGCTTATGCTTCTAGACAGCATAAGGTACATGAGAAGAATTATCCGACTCATGACCTCGAGCTTGCAGCACTGGGGTTTGCATTCAAGATTTGGAGGCACTACTTGTATGTTGTTCATTTAAATATGTTCACAGACCATAAGAGGCTCCAGTGTGTATTCACTCAGAAAGAGTTGAATCTTCACCATAAAAGGTGGCTCGTGTTCCTCAAAGATTATGATATGAGAGTGCATTAACATCCGGGTAAGGCGAATGTAGTACCAGATGCTCTTAGCATATTATACATGGGTAGTGTAGCACATGTTGAGGAAGAAAGAAGAGAGCTAGCAAAGGATGTTCATAGACTTGCTCGCCTAGGAGTTCGTCTTATGAGCATATCAAATGGTGGTTTCACGGTTCAAAATGGGGAAGAATCTTCTTTGGTTGTGGAGGTTAAGTAATAGCAACATAGTCATCCATTCTTGCATGAGCTTGAGGGTGCAGTCCACAATTAGAGAGTGGAGGTTTTCTCCCAAGGGGGAGATGGTGTACTTCGCTATTATAGTATATTGTGTGTTCCAGATGTGGATTAATTGAGACAACATATTATCATAGAAGCCCAAAATTCCAGATATTATTTTCATGTAGGCGCCACTAAGATGTACTGCAATTTGTGTATATATAGATCAGGTTATGATCAACTTAGAGACAGAGATAGTGAAATTCCAAAAACAGCCTTCAGAAATTGGGATGGTCATTACGAATTTGTAGATATGTCATTTGGACTAACCAATGCTCCTGCAGCTTTTATAGATTTGATGAACAAAGTGTTCAAGCAGTACTTAGACTTGTTCGTTCTCGTCTTTATTGATGATATCCTCATTTACTCTAGGAATGATGAAGAACAAGCTAGTCATTTGAGTGTTGTTCTGCAAACTCTGAAAGATCGCCAGTTATTTGCAAAATTTAACAAGTGTGAGTTTAGGTTACAATCAGTTGCTTTCCTTGGGCATATTGTTTCTAGTGAAGGAATTCGAGTAGATTCCCATAAGATAGAAGTAGTGAAACAATGTCCCTGACCTATCTCTACTACAGATATCTGAAGTTTCTTGGGTTTAGAGGGCTATTAAAGAAGGTTCGTGGAAGGATTTTCGCCCATAGCCTCACCATTGACTAGGTTGACTCAAAAAAAGTTTAAGTTCCAGTGGTCAAATAATTGTGAGAAAAGCTACTCTGAATTGAAAACTAGGTTGACTATAACTCCTGTCTCGACACTACCAGAGCGTTCAGATGGTTATGTGATCTATTATAATGCATCCAGGGACGGCCTAGGTTGTGTTTTGATGTAGCGAGGTAAGGCAATAGCTTATGCTTCTAGACAACTTAAGGTACTTGAGAAGAATTATTCAACTCAAGACGTCGACCTTGAAGCAGTGGGGTTTGCATTCAAGATTTGGAGGAACTACTTGTATGTTGTTCATTTAAATGTGTTCACAGACCATAAGATCCACCAGTATGTATTCATCCAGAAAGAGTTGAATTTTCACCAGAGAAGGAGGCTCTAGTTCCTCAAAGAGTAGATTGTGTGTTCCAGATGTGCATGTATTGAGACAACATATTCTCACAGAAGCCCAAAATTCCAGATATTATTTTTATCTAGGCGCCACTAAGATGTACTGCAATTTGTGTATATATAGATCAGGTTATGATCAATTTAGAGACAGAGATAGTGAAATTCCAAAAACAGCCTTCAGAAATCGGGATGGTCATTACGAATTTGTAGATATGTCATTTGGACTAACCAATGCTCCTGCAGCTTTCATAGATTTGATGAACAAAGTGTTCAAGCAGTACTTAGACTTGTTCGTTATCATCTTTATTAATGAATTCCTCATTTACTCTAGGAATGATGAAGAACATGCGAGTCATTTGAGAGTTGTTCTGCAAACTCCTTAAGATCTCCAGTTATTTGCAAAATTTTACAAGTGCGAGTTTTGGTTATATTTGCTTTCCTTGGGCATATTGTGTCTAGTGAAGGAATTCGAGTAGATTCCCATATTATAGAAGCAGTGAAACAATGTCCCAGACCTACCTCTGCTACAGATATCAGAAGTTTCTTGGGTTTAGCGGCCTATTAAAGACAGTTCGTGGAAGGATTTACATCCATAGCCTCACCATTGACTAGGTTGACTCAGAAAAAGGTTAAGTTCCAGGTGGTCAAATGATTGTGAGAAAAGCTTCGCAGAATTGGAAACTAGGTTGACTACAGCTCATGTCTTGACTCTACTAGATGGTTTAGATGGTTATGTGATCTATTATGATGCATCCAGGGACGGCCTAGGTTGTGTGTTGATGCAGCGAGGTATGGCTATAGCTTATGCTTCTAGACAACTTAAGGTATATGAGAAGAATTATCCGACTCTTGACCTCGAGCTTGCAACAGTGGGGTTTGCATTCAAGATTTGGAGGCACTACTTGTATGGTGTTCATTTAAATATGTTCACAGACCATAAGAGACTCCAGTATGTATTCACCCAGAAAGAGTTGAATCTTCACCATAGAAGGTGGCTCGTGTTCCTCAAAGATTATGATATGAGAGTGCATTAACATCCGGGTAAGGCAAATGTAGTAGCAGATGCTCTTAGATGATTATACATGGGTGGTGTAGCATATGTTGAGGAAGAAAGAAGAGAGCTAGCAAAGGATGTTCATAGACTTGCTCGCCTAGGAGTTCATCTTATGAGTATATCAAATGGTGGTGTAATGTTTCAAAATGGGGCAGAATCTTCTTTTGTAGTAGAGGCTAAGAAAAAATAAGACAGTGACCCAATCTTGCTTGAGCTTAAGGGTGCAATCCACAATCAGAGAGTGGAGGTTTTCTCCCAAGTGAGAGGTAGTTTACTTCGCTATCAGGGTAGATTGTGTGGTCCTGAAGTGGATGAATTGAGACAATATATTCTCGCAGAAGCCCACAATTCCAGATATTCTATTCATTCAGGCGCCACTAAGATGTACCGCGATCTAAAGGAAGACTGTTGGTGGAATGGTATGAAAAGTGATAGAGCAGATTTTGTGGCTAACCTCCCCAACTGCCAACAAGTCAAGGTAGAACATCAGAAACCAGGAGGACTCAAGAGATTGACATTCCTACTTGGAAGTGGGATGTGATCAACATGGACTTCATCACATGTTTAATTCGTACTCGCACACAACATGACTCCATTTGGGTTATTATCGATAGGGTTACTAAGTCTTCTGGCTTTTTGGCGGTCAATACTACAGACTCGGTGGAGGATTACGCCAAGGTTTACATTAATGAGATTGTGAGGTTGAATGGAGTTCCTTTGTCTATCTTCTCAGATAGAGGTGCTCAGTTTACCTCTCATTTCTGGAAGTCATTTCGGAAGGGTCTTGGTACTCATGTTAACCTTAGCTCATCATTTCATCCACAGACGGATGGTCAAGCAGAGCGTACCATTCAGACCTTAGAGGATATGTTGAGAGCTTGTGTGATCAACTTCAAGGGTAGTTAGGACGATCACCTTCCTCTTATTGAGTTCGCCTACAACAATAGGTACAATTCCAGCATTCAGATGGCCCCTTATGAGGCATTGTATGGGCGTAGATGTAGATCGCCAGTTGGTTGGTTTGAAGTAGGTGAAGCAGCCTTGATAGGACCAGATTAAGTCTTTGATGCTACGGAAAAAGTGCAACTCATTAGAGAATGACTTAAGACTTCCCAGAGTCGCCAAAAGTCTTATGCAGATGTGAGAAGAAGGGAACTAGAATTCCAAGTTGATGATTAGGTTTTCCTGAAAGTGTCACCTATGAAGGAGGTGATGAGATTTGTCAAGAAAGGAAAGATCATTCCCAGAAATGTAGACCCTAGCCAGATTTTGAAAAGGATTGGTAGAGTGGCTGATGAGTTAGAGTTTCCAGAAGATTTGGCAGCAGTGCATCCAGTCTTTAACATTTCACTTTTGAAGAAGTGTGTGGGTGATCCAGCATCGTAGTGCCATTAGAGACTGTGGCTGTAAAAGATAGCCTTTCTTATGATGATGTACCAGTTAAGATTCTTGATCGTCAAGTTAGAAGGTTGAGAAACAAGGAAGTCGCTTCAGTCAAGATTTGATGAAGGAGTCAATCTGTAGAGGGAGCCACATGGGAAGCATAAGCAGCCATGAAATCCAAGTTTCCTCACCTCTTTCCTTCTGATTTCACTCCATCTTGAGGTAATAGTTCCTCTTCAGTTTTTCAATCATTCATGAGTAAATTCAGTCTTAGAATCATGTTCCTTCAGTTTGTACTTGCATTTTCAGCGTATTTGCATGTTCTTGGAACTCAGTTCAGTCAGAAATTCAGTTCTCAATGTTTAGTGGTAGGGATTGCAACCCACTCCATCCATTTCAGCTAGTTTAGTCTTCATTCGAAGATGGATGGTCCCAAGGGGAGATAATGAAACATCCCATACCCAAAAATGCATATTTTGATAAGTTGCAGGTGAAACCCACGGTTGCCATCCACGGACCGTAGGTCAGCCCACGGACCTTGCTAGTGGTCCATGGTTCACCACTGCAACCCCTCCCCAAACCCAGCTAAGAAAATCAGCTAAGTCTCAACCCACGGACAGACCCACAGTCCGTAGGTCAGACCACGATCTGTGGTCTGTGTCCGTAGATCAAATATCCGTTACCCAGCCTTTGACCCGAAATACGGTCGTCCAGTACGGACCGTCGATCGATCCACGATCCGTAAGTCTGACCGTAGATGAGGGTCAGCAGTTAGTTATGGGAGAATTATTGAGTGGGTCAACTTCAGATAGTCATACCTCTTAGCACAAAAGAAATTATGTATCCCATGACATATGATATGATAGATAATTGAATCCTCTTTCCAACGCCACTGAGTTTGCTAAAATCCAACCTCCGAGTAAAAAGTTATGCTTGTTTTAGTGAAGTCCTGTCAGGCAGAGTTGATCGACGACCACAATCTACGGACTGTAGATTGACCTACGCCCTGTAGGTCCCGTCTGTCGATCACTCCGACAGCAATTAAGTCAAGGGTCTTTTGGTCTTTTCCTCTTTTATTGGACCCCTAAGATACATCGTTTAGACCCTAAATCATAAGGGTTTAGTCAATTTATGCCTAGAAACATAACTAGAACTTACCTAAGTAAGATCATTAATTAAAACATAGAAAATTAGAGCATAAGAAAAGAAGAGAAGTCAAGAACCCTAATTCAATAACGCAGCAGCAAGGTTCCTTCAGTTTTAGCCCCAAAATCGAAAGATTTCTCCGTGGAATTCGTCACCAGGTATGTGGGATTTCACTAGTGGGTTTCTTTCGCCCATTAGGTCCCTAGAATTCAGTCAGATTCTTATTTCCATGATTATGAATAGACCTAGGGTTTCTAGAATTACAGCAGATCATCATGAATTGGTTATTAACATGTTCCAAATAAGATTATCATGTCATTATATTGTTTCTCACATGAATTTTAGAACCCTAGCTATGTATTTCTTTAGATCTTGAATTACACATGCTAGGTCAGATATCTCAGTTATTCAGTTATACATGCCTCAGTTATTAATGCATCATTACCAGATTAATTGTTGCATTCTCAGTTTGCATGTTCCGTTTTGAGCTATCCAGTATTTTAAAGAAATTCAGTCATAACCAGTTAACCAGTTAATTCATTCGGAGTAGCATAATACCAAGTTGGACTAGGGTTCAGCGTACCTATATAGTCCCAGAACTACGAACCATGTAGGTGTAAGTCCCTTCTGTGGGCAACATCAGTTTAGTGATCACGCCAACATGCCTCTATACCTTTGGTAGGGTATATTGGGTCCCCTCGATGGGGCGTATACATCGGACTCCACATTTAGCTCATGTGGTTTTATTGTCGGTTATTAGTAGCTCCCACAGTTCAGTCAAACTCTATTGCATTGACCACATTTACAGTTCATTCAGTATACAGTCAGCATGTTATAAATTGGTCATTGCATTTAGTTAGCTCAGTATTCAGTATATATATCAAGTCCAGATTATTTCTTAGATTTATTGCTTTGTCCATTTATATATTATTTCAGCTTTACTCTATCCTGCATGCTCAGTACCTTTCATGTACTGACGAATACGTGCGTTACATCTTCTCGTGATGTAGGTTCAGGTTCTCAAAATCCATATCACACTTAGATCGGTTCCCGATCTCCAGTTCAATAGCATCAGTGGTGAGTCCTCATTCTTCGAGGACAATAGTCATGTTATCTTTTAGTTTTCAGTCTCTTAGTTTTAGATTTTCTAGACTAATCTAGGGCATGTTCAAGCACTTCTACTCAGTTTAGAGGCTTATTTCAGACATATTTAGATTCAGAGTAGTATTGAGTTAATATCTTCTTTGTATTAAACTCATCAGTTTTTATTTATCTCAGTTATAGTATATGGGTATTCCCCATCTTTTCTTTTTTATTTATTATTTAGCTTCCATATCAGTTTATTATCTTTAGTATGCTCATGATCATGTCAGCATGGTTAGTTTGGGATCACTTATGGTCCTAGATCCCGTGTCCGCGTCTCAGGGGTAGCTCGGGGTGTGACACCAACTGCCCAGAAAATGGGCTTGAGGGATAACTATAAAAAAGTAATATACTACTTCCCAGGGCCCAGGTACAAAAATTCCTTGAAAAGGGGCAAGGGGCAAGGGTAAAGGCCCTCTGCAACCCACATTAGCGGAGGAGAGGACTGACAGTAAAGGAATCTACGCAACATACCTCACTCCCTCTGATAATGAAGGTGATTCTGAGAATATTTCTCAGGCCTCCATCTTCTGGCCAGAATATGATCAGCTCATTTAGGCTAGGAGAGCAGAGATATGCTCAAAGTCTTTAAATGATCCATTTAGGATCCCGGTACCTCTGATACATACTCCTACTCCTCTAGCTCCACACAAAGTTCAGGCAGTAGTACAAGCACCACAAGTTCAGGGTCCTGCTCTCCGGTTACTCAAAAGACGAAAGGCAGAGGGTTCAAGGACTATTTTTGAAGAAAAGTCATTGTTTACCGATGGTGTGGTGGAAAGGTATCCCAATGTGTGGAACACCTTGAAGTTCTGTAGGTTTGAAGTTTTCACTAAACCTCGAGGCCCCTACATCTCTACTTGGGTCCGAGAGTTTTATTCGGTATATGGGGAGTTGGTGCCGTAGGGGAAGAAGAAGGCAAGTTGTTTCAAGCCATATGATTTCATGGTTTTTCAGGGGAAGAAAATAAAGTGCATAAGTATGGAGATAAATGAGGCGCTTGAGTGTTCATGGGACTTGATCCATGATTAACCTGATTTGGTCAAGAAAAAGACCCTTGAGGATTTAAAGGGTTGGTTGGCACCCCTCCTTTAAGATGTTACTCCAACCTGGATCGAGGCAGGT